>VXAV01003865.1:68381-79465 GCA_013399715.1 Alectura lathami
AAAAAAAAAAAAGTTAAGTATCAGAAAAAGTCTTTGTACTTGTTTTGGTGTGAGAAACACTTTAGTTTCATGCACTGAGTCCTAACAGCATCTATCACAGCTTAAACAGGCAGAACGTCACTCAAAACTACTAGCTCTCTGATGTTGCACAAATTTCTTTTTGTTGGGAAGTACATACTCTGTCTCTTTCTTCGTCACCCCTCTTCTTCTCTGCACTCACCCTTTATCAAAGGGACCTCAGAGATCATCCAGTTCCAACCCCCCTGCCATGGACAGGGCTGCCAGCCACGAGCTCACTGGATCAAACTGCCCAGGAACCCATCCAGCCTGGCCTTGAACACAGCCAGGGATGGGGCAGCCACAGCTTCTCTGGGCAGCCTGTTCCAGTGCCTCACCACCCTCTCAGGGAAGAATTTCTTCCTGATGTCCAACCTAAACCTCCCCTCTTTCAGTTTTAACCCACTCCCCCATGTCCTACCATTATTCACCTGTGCAAAAAGTCGGTCCCCCTCCTGCCTGTAAGCTCCTTTCAAGTATTGGAAGGCCGCAATGAGGTCTCCCCAGAGCCTGCTCAACATCATTTATATGTATGAGTCATTGTGTTTTGTTTTGTTTTGTTTTAGTAACACTCTCCTGTTTCAGATAGGACCTCCTCAGTCACCAAAAACAGTCCTTAGCAGCATTATGGCTTGTAATAACTTCATTGAAGTGTCTTATTTCTGATGCATGTAAATGCTCTTCACTGTAGTGATTTTATGTGTCTGAAACAAACTTCTATAAAAATCAAATTCCAGTAACATTGTCTATGCAATGAAGAGATCTCATTTCCTGCATTGCAACAAAACATGCACTGCCATCTGATGCTTCCAGTAGTTCCTGTCACAACTCGTCTTCACAGATTTACTTCCTAACATACACAACTGCTTGTTAGATGAAATCTGCTTCCTTGACTAAATCCAACTATCTCACCTGCTGGGGTCCTTAAAGCTGAGCGGAGGTCTGAAAGCCACACTGGGCACTCCTGCTGCTGGAGCTGAGGGACTGTGTTTGGGAGTCTCAGCTGAACCCAGTGATATTCAGCTGAACCTGACACACTTGTTTGTTTCAATCAGTGTATTTCAGACTTTCTTCCTCTTCCATTTTTTTTTTTTTTTTCCTTTCATATATCAGGTGTTTTATACAGACTGCCTGGTAACTCCAAGAGATGATGAACTACCCGTATGCACCTATTACTGAGTCCAGCCTGCTGGTTACCAAGAGGCAGCAAGAGCAGCCTGATGGCACAAAGGCAACATACCATTGCAAATGACCACTGTACTGCATCCAGCCATTCAGGACTCCTAACAAAGTAACGTGGAAACTCTAGGTGCATGCTGCTAACATCTCTGTATACACCTGACAGCAAGAGGTTCTTCCCTGCATCTGTTCCCTCTGGTTGGAAGGAGGCTGAATACAGAAGCACGAAAGAAAACTAATGGTGAAGAAGTCAAAACCCTTTGCCAACCAGAGAAACTGCAACAGAGAACAGTTTCTGAGCTCTGGTAAGACTCTTCGTGTTGTGGAAGATACTCTCTAGGAGCTCTGCTATCTTCTGCACAGCACAGAGCGCAGAAAGACAAACAGTAATTCTTGTGGCATCACCACTGTAATAAGGTGTCTGCCACAATCCTAGATCTCAGGGTAAGGCAGCATAGCAAAAAGAATTTTCTAGCGCATTAAGTTCATAGGTGGTGAACATGGCATTAAGTGCTCCAAGTCTCATTTAGAAACAAAAGAATGTTTGCCAGTGTTGTCTTCTCTTACAGAAAAATCTCTGCATGTCTCAGGTTTCAGACTACCAGGAAGATTTCCGAGCACACCTTCCCGCATGGAAGGGCACAGAACAGAAATGGTTCTCCTGGGATGTTGATCAGCATTGAAGCTACATTCTATTTTCGGAGCTCTACTGGAATGTTTCCAAGACCACCATGACAAAACCACTTCAGTATGGGTGGTAAACGTGTCTCTACTGTTACTGCAAACTTCTCCGCACTGTTTGCTGTGCATTCTTTTAACTACTGTTTCTTTAATGGAAGGATTTTTTCTGTGCTGCCACCTCATCCTTGGACCCCTCTCTGAATATACACATGGGAAAAAAAAGCAAACAAATCATGTGCTTTGCCAAGCAGATACCATTTACTAGGTGGAGCCTGCAGACAGTCAAGGTAAGAAATAATCTGATCATTATATAAGTGCTGAACCACAGCGAAATTCCTTTCTAGTTTGAGCCTCGTCACTTCATCAAGCTGCTTCCAGTTATGAGGAAGAAAATGCCAGTACCTGCCATGGGTGAGACAGTCACTGGTGGGAAGACATGGGCCAGGGGGTAGCATCCTTAAGGAACTCATTAACCATTTAAAAAAATAATGAACTGAGCATTAGCTGCCTTCCTCAGTGGAGACACCACAAGCAGCCTTGATAGTATTTTATGAGGGGCTACATTTGATATGGGAGAACAGATACGGCAGAACTTCTCTCCAGTTATGTTTATCACAGTACAAACCATACGGAGACACCAATCCCAGAATTCAGGTTCTTTTGCCTGAATAGCACTTGAGTCTGTGAAAAGGGGTTCTGTTCATAACACTTTATGATCAGTGCTGTATTTTTGTATTTTCTTCAATGTTAAGATGTATATAACTTCAGTCAAACTAATAAATTAAAAGCTAATGTAGCTTTTGTTTTCCAAAGTATGCTGTTACAGAGACGCAGCTGCACTGACAGCTAGTAATATGAAATGTTAGTGACAGGACAGAAATCTGCACACAAAGCCCAAAGCTTGCATGTTACACCAAACTGAACATTTAACAGGTTTATGCAGCTGCTTCTTTTCATCTAGTTCTCTCACAAGACAGGCTTTACAAACATGGCATGTACAAGGGGAGACTACAGCTGCAGTTGCTAGCACTGATTAAAGTCTTTAAGCAGCACACACCTTAGTTTATATAGAGTGTTAAGTATGCTGAAGCTTTTAAGGCATTTTGTACTGCTAAAAATCAAACTTCAGGGTATGTGCTTCTCTCCCTTAATAGTACCTGTTGATGCTTTACCAACTGCATTTACGCAAAAATCAAGGTGTAGTTAAGAGTCGAGCCCACCCTCTCAAAAGTCCAGATTTATCAGCAGAAATTAAGACTTATGCTCAGGAACCAGCTCTGGAGTAAGCAAAGTTCCTGCACATTCACCAGTGATGTTGTAAATAAGGATTCCTCCCTTCCCCTGCAGTGAAGTCGTGTATCAAAGATCACAACTGACACTAGAATAATTTTTAATTAACACTAATTCCAATTAGAATTTTTTTTTAAATGTGGTCTTGATTTTATTTCAATAATATGTTGCTGTTCTCCTGTAAAATTCACTTCCTTATTTTGGATAAAGTCAAGTCAATTCACCGTAAGTTGCATAAAATGATGTATTTTATTAAGTAAATCAAATGTGTACAAATAGATTAATAGAGGATGTTCAATATAAACATACTTACTATGCCTGTAATATCTAGGATTCCATCTTATTGTCAGAACTTTAAATGCTGGCTGGTATAGGTAGAATATATTAATGCTACGGGATGATCAGCAGTTAAAACAGTCTTCATATCCCATCATGCAGGGTATCTAGATGAAGCCCTGCCAGAACCACTGCAGTACTGAAGCGTAGTTACATAAAAAGTTATCAAGTACTTCTTAACATGCAAGCCCACGACAGATATGCAGTCACTCCCTTTGGCTGCTTTCTCTCCTGTCGGACTGCAAGTAATCCATGACTGAGAGCATGTTTTACTGGGAGTGCCTATTCCTGATGAGAAACCACCAGCTTTCAAGAGAGCTCTGCACTGATCCTTGGAAACTTCAGTTTTTCACCTTCAAACCCACAAAGCCAAAGGAGGATGTGTTACAGCCGCCTGTTTGTGAGTACACAGCATCAGTACTTCAACTGAATGTTAACAATTATCTGACACCTCCATCCTGACTGTAGGGAATTTGGTCTTACTCTCGGAGTTTTCTTCCACACACAGCCTGTTCTTTGCAGGCTACCACAAAACTAATGTCACCAACATGGCAAGTATGCCCCGAAGCACAGCATTTCACCACACTGAATTCCAGCTAGCAGTATCACCCTCAGGTCTGGCACCAAGTTTGCTCATACACCAGTTTCATTAAACCTCAATATGCTTAGAAATAGCTTGTCACTTCTCTTCCCAAAGCTGCAGAGGTTAGGATGGAGCCAAATGGTCCTGGTGCTATAATAAAGCCCTAAGAAAGGCAGCAGGTTGTATAGTTACCTTCTTGTGAGCAAAATCCCTGCCCTAAAACTATGCAACCTACTACCTCTTCCTAGGAGCCCAATGCTTGCTTCCTTTCTGCAGTTCTTCTTACTTAGCAGCTGCTCTGTGAAGTCAGCTTAGCTTACCAGCTGCTTTGGGTCTTCTGCATTTTTAGCTCAGGGCACATACTGCAAGTTTGCAGTTAGTTACTGCATAGTTTAGTAAGTGGTTAACCCGGTTAACGTTCCTGGCTTTCCATTCTTGTGAATGGCTCCATTTTCGCTCTGTGCTAAACTTTCAGTCCCAAAAAGCATTTTCATGTGTTTTTTTTCTTGTTGTTACTACAGGAAGATGTTAGTTGGTCACTCTAGGGGAGAGTACACCTAGGACTTCAGCGGAAAAAAAGAACACAATAAGCTGTAAATGTCTTTTTATAAAAACAGTAAGCACTTCAGAGAAAAATTATAGTTCTGGAGCTTGGGCGCTCAAAATTCGTAGCTTTACAGTCTCCCAGACAGCTGAGGGGTCAGTTTTGGCCATTCAACACTTCAATCTTTGTATTACATTGTTTAAGTCTCACTTGCTAGAAGAGCTAGAGAAAAATAAGCAGACATATTAATGAAGTATAACTGGAAGTTTTCCTTCCAACTTCAACCAAACAGTTGGAGTCATGGAATTTTAATGTATCACAGAAACTGGGGTCTCAAAACAGTTCAAGTCACAATGTACAAGCTTGAGCTACAAGTGCTTTTAGATTCAACACCAACTTGGTTCAGAATGACTTCGGTCTACGTGGTGTTCCGCTCTGTGCCTAATAAGAGATGCCTTTTCCATGCCCAGCCAGCACCGTGCCACTCACCTTGGAAGAAAAGTCAGATTAGTCAAATACCATTTGGGGTTTGCACCACTCACGCTGACCGTTAATCAGTGACCGGATTTACAGGATTCATTTGATCTTTGACTTTGCAACCCTGAACTCATCTGTTTATTCTGTTTTTACTCAACGTGGAAATGAATGACTGCAAAGGACCGCGGTTTGTTTTACTCCGCAGGGAAGGCAATAGATTGTATAGTTATCTCCTGAACAGGGTAAAATAACTACCCTACAACTATACAATCTACTACCTCACTCTGACAGAGAAGCGTGTACTTAAGCTATTTGCCGAAGTAACTGACCACAGTCTCATCCTAAACAGTATTAATATTTGATGCTTCAGTTAGCAGTGTTAAACAACACAACTCAGCAGAACATCAATCACTTGTATTTGATTACCCCCCCCCTTAAAGGAATCAATGTTTTTACATTTTTATCCTTTAGAGGAGAAAAACTAATGTAGAATGATAACCTAGAATTTCTAAGAAATAGAGAAGTCTAAATGTAATTACCTGTAGGTGTTGCAGAAATATTTTTCTCCCATAAGAAACATCCAAAGCACAGAACTTCAGCAGAATCTGACATTGAACTTAAAAGTGAAAGGTTTCCGCTGTTGACTTTCTGCTGCTTTAGGAAAGACAGTAGATTGTATAGTTATCTCCCAGTTGTGGGTATGACCCTAAAACTATACAACCTACTACCTCATCCCACAGTGCAGGCATCTTCAGAGGTGATGTCCAAAGACAGGTGCTTCAATAAAGATGAGTTAAGCTAGCTGCAGACAGCATTTACAGTGTAGAATACTGATCACAGAAGAAAATCTGCCCAGTCATGCAATCAAGTTATTTTAAAGATAAGATTCCTTAATTTCTAAATTTTACCAATTGCTTGGATCTTAATACATTTCATCTTTAGACAGTTAGCAAGTTGTTGTGGTCATAGCAACTACAGTCTATTAAACTGTTCTGTTCCAGGACAAGTACTAGTAGTGCTCCACAGATGTAACCTCTCATCTGAAATGAGAAGAAAATGTCTATCAGAAACATCACATGCAGACCTAAATTTCTTCTTCTTTAGAACTTGTAAGTAATAAAATCTAGGACCATAACCATGCAGCCAATTTCCATGGATCAGTATGAGACCCTAATATTTATAATTCTTAAGAAATTACTATTTTTAATACTACATATACCAACTTTTTTCCAGCTACCATAACAGTTAATAGCTCAAAGAAAATCACCTAACTTCAAAAATAAAATTTTGTGGGTTTTGTTAGTCTGAAATTACATACAGTTCTGTGCACAGGAGGATTCTTTTATTATAAACAAAACTCATTCAGGCCTACACTCTGACACATAACTGTTCAGCTGCTTTACCAAAAGGCCATTTAAAATACCCATTGATTTTAGATCAGAAACAAGTGGGCTCCTCTGACTGCTCCTAGCAGAACCTTAGAGCCAAGTTCTATTATTACCATCGCTCAACATGATCTTAAGGTAAAAAGTCTTAGAATACTGAAATCGACATACTTGCCAGAGTGATGTGTGACTTACAATCTCCTTCTTAGAAAGGACATCTTGAGAATAGAGCTGAAGAGGAAAACTGATTGTTTTGTCACGGTAAGTTGTAAGAGAGCTGAAAGCGTTTACAGAAACGCACAGATTTTCAAACGTTAAATGCATGTCGTACTGGTACTTCATCCCAGTTCTAAGCTGAGCTTTTTAGACCAGTCATCAAACAAAGCCTTGATAGAACGAGAGCTCCTAATGCATGTTAATGTCCTTGCCAAAAAACACAACGCGTGACCCGATGCATTAATACACAAAGGGATGACGTTATTCCTTGAACAGAGACAAAATAAAAGTACTTTCCAACCCCCTCAGTGCTTTACTCCAGAATTCTTTAAACAAATATTGATGACAAATTTTGGTGAATCACTCTTAAAATCTTGCTTGTAACTGGTTATAAATCCCAGTATTTGCTTTTGTTAACTTACATGCCTGGCGGACCGTGTGCTTTAGCATGCACAGATGGACATGAGCAGTCGGTCCCAACGTCTCAAACAGAAATAAATTAGAACAGTAGCACTAGGACGACATCAAACGATTATGAAGCCCTAGCACACACAACATCCTCCGAATTAGCTCAGGCAGAGGTCCTGCTGTCAAGGGAATACTCAGTAGGGATGCAGACGGTCCTTTCACAGCCACTTGTTCCTACAACCAAACCTTTAACAGCTGAGAAGAATTCATGTAAAGAACCCATTTCTGAGGGGGACAGGCGGCCTGCTGAGGCCTCTGCCCCGTGAGCCAAGCTCACCACAGCTCACTCTTCTCAGGTTGTCACTCGGATTCTGTGAAGTCCAAAATGTTTCACCTCAGGTGGAACTTTTAAGATGAAGCTGCTGATGCTATGATGCACTGAAAATGTTTTAAGCACTTTGGAAAAACTTTGTGTTACTGCACAAAGAAGGCACGCCCAAACTGTAAAATGTATAAAACATGTACGACACCTGGGAGCTTCCTTTTTCGAAACGAACCCCACAGGACACTTGAGGTTGGTTTCAAGGTTTACTACAGTCTGTAGCATTATCACCAGCTCTAGCCAGAAGTCAGCTGAAGACCTAACCCACTCTTTATTACTGTTATTATTTCCACTGACAATAAGACTTCCCAATCAAGTTCTGGTATAGGAGATTCTAAACCATTTTCTACTGCCACCATGAGACTTTCCTGTTAGGTATTTGCAGCTCCTTAAGCATTTGTCTGCTTTCAGCTTCCTGAAACAAGAGGCTTCCATCTATTACAGGTCTGGAAGGGCTATCTACTACTTCAGGTCAAAAACGTCCTTGGAAAAAATATCTTGAACGACCTCCAGTTGTTATCCTGCGGTTACATGCAGTAGTCTGGCTGAGTATCGATCATCACGGGGCACTACCTCATTCTGCAACAAATATGCCTTATGAAAGATCATCATGCATCCTGTCCTTTAGCTCCTGGAGAAAAGCAGCTTTATTGAGGCTACGTTACTCAGGTAGGTAGGTATCTAATATCTTTTTTTTATTATCCTGTTTAATAATAGAAAGGTACAGAATTAAAAGAAACAAAGTTCCAGTCAAAACCATCTTTCGAAGGCGTTGTGTGACATTTGTGCAAAGCCTAGCTCATCAGTGCTCTGCTTCACGTTAGTTCTGAAGTTCTGGAGCTTACAAGAAGTAAATTTTAGAGGTTATTTCTGACAGCTTCTATAAAACTGTATCACCTAGGTTGCACTGTCCTCTCAAGGACTGAGATCTGCCAGGCTTCCCTGACGTTATCCGTTACGTCTTCCTGGCACATGCACAGGCAGAGACACTTGATGTACTGCATGCCTGATAAATTACACTCCTGGCACAGCCTCTACTGATTTGGGATCTCCTCAGCTTCACGTGAACCTGTGTCTGCACACATCCCTGCCACTGCAGTCACCCTGCTGATGGCGTCATGCCTTGGAGCAGCACAGGCGTTCAGTGCTATCCACCTGCACGCTCGCTACTTCAGCGAACACTTATCTTTTACGAAATACCTATTTGTTCTCCTGTGTTCAAAGCAGCATTTTTCCAGCCACTACATGCTTGTATTTAAAAATCCACACAGCAGGGAAAAGGAAGAAAATGACACCGTAAGAGGGCAGCTTCCACAGCACACCAACAAAGCCTTGCCTCCACTGAGGGCCCAGCCTGTGCGCTGCTGTAACCACATGATGGAGCTCTAGCCTTGACATTACAAGCATCGACACCAATTCCTGACAGTTTTGCCCCATAATTTCAGTAGCATCAAGGGTGCTGGAGGGTGAGTGACCTCCTGCCGCGTTCTCCAGCCCCACCTGAAGACCTTGCACATCGAGACTGCACACAGACCTGCAGACTCCGGTCTGCTGGGTCGGGGGGCATTGTCCAGGGACTGAGGACACGACAGCGTGCTTAACGCAAACGGCGTTATCCTTCATACTGCTGCCCCTACGCTGCCATCACATCCCATGCTCACACCTCATCACTCTTTCCAAGAGTCTCGCTGAGATTACTTAACTACTGAAAGCCTTAGTTGGTGGACTGTGTTTCCTTTTTATGAATACAGTGCTCATCTTGACAGAGCCACTCTCCTATTTAGCACCCAAGAGAAGTGACAGCAGTAGAATCTGATCAGGCCCTAGCTTTCTGAAGTATGATTTCATGTTTTTCTTGAACTACCTGTATGTTTAAAACCTCTGAAATGTTTCTAAACTGGATAGGAAAATATCTTCTGGAATGTACATGTTCTTATTTAGCAGCATGTGGTACAACATCAGTACTCTTAATCTAGTCTGAAACCTGTGAAAGAGAGGGAAAAAAAGCTCAGCCGGTGA
Source organism: Alectura lathami (assembly GCA_013399715.1). NCBI lineage: Eukaryota > Metazoa > Chordata > Aves > Galliformes > Megapodiidae > Alectura > Alectura lathami. The sequence continues at coordinate 77,939 of VXAV01003865.1, forward strand.
TTACAATTTTTATCCCTCACAGTGCTGAAGGGACAAAACGTGGATTTGTGGAAATACTAAATTCCATTCCATTTCAGTGTGAACCTAAAAGAGGAATGCTTTATTCTCCCACTTGATTTTGCCCATCTTGCAGCACAGCATAAATAACCTGAAGCAATACTTTTTACCCCAGCTGTGCTTTCCTGACATCTACTGTACGTGGCGTGGACGAACCGATGCATTAATCTGAGGTATATAACGCTGTACTACATCCTTCTACGAAGAGACCGTCTGGCAACTGCACATTTGGAAACATTTTCATCTAATGCTTAAATTCTACTCTACAAACTCAGTGGATAAAATTAAGCTTTAAGTTAAAAAAAAAAAAAAAAAACTATATGAAGATTAAGACTGATTAAGACTAAACCAGAAGAGGTTTCTTTCTCTTTGTGCCAAGCAAATTCACCTACAGTGAGAACAGGCACCGACCAAGAAAGCAAATGCTCTTTAATCAGAATTAAGGAGTGCCAAGTGCAGGCCAGAAGCCTTTCTGAGAGTCCCTTGCTTACTCTCAGAAACTTAAAATTTAGTATCTTTATTTGGACACAGTTGTCGATTTAGCAGCAACAGGCTGGAGTTAAGTGCCAGTGTGCCCCCTATGCAAACACAGATGTGCTCCAGCTCCAAGCACGAGCAGTACCCAAGGCCCTGCAGCTGCACAAGGGTGCGTGGCCACTACAGCACTTGGTATTTTTCACACAGCAGCATAAGAGCAATACCCAACTGCCACCAGCAACGTCTTTATCTAGTGTCCCAATCCGAAATGACAAACTTCTTCATGAAGTCTCCATTCCACTTACATTTAATTGTTTTAGTACAAAGCATCCTGGTTTTGAGTAATTACAATGCAAAATCTTACTGATTGGTTCAATTTGCAATTATTATGTTGGACTTCCATTTATTTTTCTGACCATGTAGTCACAGAAGGAATATAAATACCCAGAAACCACATCGTGAAAGAAATTAGAAGTCACTACTGCCCACTCATGCAAGTAATGAAGCACATCTCCTACAGAAAAGTGAAGTATGCGATCATGATTAATAATTTTGAATATGAACAAAGAATGAAACAGTGCAAACTCTAGCATCTTCCTCTACATGCTCTCAACTTTTACAACATTGGCATTAAACTATCTGCAGATCAGTGACCATAGTTCTTTACTTCTGGAAGCAAACTACACAAATGGATGCTACATATTCTAAATTTAATCCTTTCTGTGCTATTCAAAACTACGTTCTATTAATGTGTACCAACTTACAGTGCAGAAATTGCCTCCTGCCGTATCCATACACAGCAACGCTCTTCTCCAGTGAGATTACTGATGTTTTTGAAACAGCAAAGTGTTTGACACAGACCAAAACAAGAGAACGTGCTGAGCGTGGAAATCAGTGCACAACTAGCATTCAAGAGCAGAAACTACTGCACACCTACAGAAGAGCACCTGCCCCACTTTAGCTGACAAAGCAGATTTTAAAAAAAAAAAAAAA
>VXAV01003865.1:82250-115107 GCA_013399715.1 Alectura lathami
CGTTGCCCAGCGGTGCGCCCGCGGTCAGCCAGGCCAGGAGCTGCCACAAAGGCGGGCGGGCTGGCTGGCGGGGCCGCGGGGAGCAGCTGGTGGAGGCACCAGCCCAGGGTGAACACGCACACACACTAGCCCAGGGTGAACACACCAGCCCAGGGTGAACACGCACACACACCAGCCCAGGGTGAACACACCAGCCCAGGGTGAACACGCACACACACCAGCCCAGGGTGAACACACCAGCCCAGGGTGAACGCAGGCAACGCGCATGCAGGCCCCGTGAGGAGCTCGTGTTAGCCTCGTGGGTCTGTGTTTTATCTCTTCTGCTGTATTTGTGTTTTAAAGTAAGGAAGCGATCTGATGGGGAGGCATTACGTCAGTACGTTTATCAAAATACCTTCTCCGTGTTATTCCTGGCGGGGTTCTTTGTGATTTGGGGATATGCGGGGCCTATAGGGCGCAGTGCCTTTCAGGGAGGGCAAGGAGCCTTCAGCTGGTGCCTCTTTGGCACCGGTGTTTGGGACTAGGAAAGCTCAGGGAGGGAAGTGCTGTCTTTAAAGCCAGCCTTTAAACACTGATCTCTTTCTTTTGTCTCTTAAAGTCCATTTGCATGTGCATCTTACCTCACAAACAAGGGTTTTTATCACAAATGCGGGAAGGAAATGTGGGTCCAGTGATCAGAGCAGCGAACAGACCGCAGGCTGAGCTGGCAGCTTGCTGGGCAAGGCGGCTGGTTTTTGCATCGAATGAACTAAAACATCATGCCTCCAAAGCTAAAAGGTGAACCCAAATGCAGTTTTCATCCTTGTTTGGGTAAAACTTTGTCACATACGTTCTGCCAGCTGTTAATTTACGGTTAAATTTTTGCATTCCGATGTATTTTCACTCTGATGAATACAGAAGCAGCAGCCCCTGTTCGGGTAGGGAACTTCCCTCAGGTCTCTGCGAGGTCCTGCACTTCCACTGTCGGTCACAAGATGGGGCGTGAGGACCCAGGAACGATGCCTGTTCAGCTGACAAGGGAACAGTGACTCCTACCTTACCCTCGTGTTTAGCCTGGGCACTGTAATAGCTCTTCATGATGCAGAGGAAAAAAAATTACCGGAAGTAGCCGTTATGGAATGTTATTTTTCAGGAGTCCTATTCAGAAAGGTTCAAGAGGTGTATGTAAATTCAGATACGCATTTCTAGCAATGTGCAGATTGTGCTGTCTGTGGCGAGGATTGCTGGAGAGAGCTGGACCGGTTAGCGGAGCAAAGTGAATCAGAATCATTAAGGTTGGGAAAGACCTCTATGACCATCTAGGTCCAACCGTCAGCCTAAGAGCACTGCGCCCACTAAATCATGTCCCTAAGTGCCACACTTAAACGTTTCTTAAACACCTCCAGGGAAGGAGACTCCTGTTTGATAAACGAGGAGGGATACAGAGCATTTTTCAGAAATGAAGTGTTTGATAGACGACACATTTGTTTTCAGAGCAGGAAATACTGAGCGGTGGCGTTCTCTCAGGCCTGCTGCTTTGGCAGATGCTTGCTGATTCATGGGTGGCCGTTGTTCATTATACCCATAAGTGGAAAGTGGCGTTGGTTGTGGCTTAGAAAAAAAGAACAATTCTACAGCGTATCCAATCAGACACCAGACAGTTTCTGAAGTGCCTTTTTTTTTTTTTCCTTTGGAAAGTGAATTGTTTTATCATTTCTGATGAGCTTTAGTCTTGCATTTTAACAAGAAATGCACATGGTTTTGGACTGCTGGGTGATTTTCAATAGCACTCGTTATTTTGAAGCTGATTGGGAGACATTGAAGCTACGTGTCTTGAAACGTAGTGGTTTTGCAAAACAGTGCCAAAGAGTTACGCTCACCTTACTCTCTGTTTTTCTAGGACTGGTAGTAACTGGAGAGTCTAAAGCCTTTTCCCCAGCTGAAAGTGTACAACGGTACAGAAGATGTTGACAGCAAGCACTGTGTACAAACACAGTTATTATGAGTACAGAAGAAAAGAATGCAGATGTATAAAGCACTTGTTAGGACAGACCTGTCAAAAGTTCCTTGGAGAAGCCCAAGCTCTGCCCCCAGCTGGTAGGTGCAGTGAGCAGCCTGTGCTGTGCCACAGGCTGCTGGGGATTTCCTCATACCTTACCTGAGTGTGGGCACGAAGCCTTCAGGGTCAGGGTTTTGCTCAGCACCAGCCCAGGCCTGAGCTGAAAGGTTATTTCAGAAGGAAATCCTTCTGTGCGTAGAATGTAATCCCCAGAGTCCTGTGGACTTCTTCTCAGAACTAGTGATATTCAACGTGTCCTGTGTTTGTTAGATTTCCAAAGGAGTAGTGCTGATACTACCAGAAGAGCCAAGGGAAAACCAATCTAATAACTCTTGATTTTTTTTTTTTTTCCCCAAAGCTGAAATATGTAGAAGTTGAGCAGAAATTACCGTGAGAAGCAGAAGGGCTTTTGTATTAATTGGCTAAGGAATATAGAGAGGTGATGCAAGGAAGAAAGGGGTAGGTAGGCCCCGTACCTGTGCTTTAAAAGATGCATTCGCATGAATGTGTTGTTGGTTGTTCTTTGCTCTAAGATGGAAAAAAGATTATCAGGCAATTACCAAAATCATGGTGCCACAGCCCAGTTTTAAAACGAACCTAAATTACTTTGTAATTCCCTTAAAGAAGTTATTAGCTTACCTTAGTATGTAGGCTTATAAGGAATTAACTGTGTTCGTGGTTTAAAGGTCTCATTCAGGGCTTGGGATGCGAGTTACTTTTCTAACAGAGTGAACTTGCAGGGCTGGAGGCATGAAGCTGAATTCACGGGACACGGGGCACCATCCCTGTCTGCCGCCCTAAACTCACGCCACTCGGGCAGCCTGTGGTGCTGGCTGAGCTTCTGTGTTACCAGCACCTCCCAGACAGGTAAAGCTGTTCACATGCTTCAGCTTCTTGTTTCTCCAGTGCTATAGAGCACTCGCTGTGTAACCCTGAATGCATTTCAGCCATTCGGTGCAATATGCCTGTCAGCAAATCAATTCCAACTGTCGATCATTACCGTGGTGTCACCAGTATCAGCTGCTAGTTTGTTAAACAGCTTTTCACTTCCCTGTGTGAAATAAATTGATGAAAAGTTCCGTGCTGAATCATCATGTCTCTGAGTAGTGTTCAGAATAGCTAAGTGCCAAATGGAAATATAAATAATTGTGCATTTTGAAACAGTAGGACCCGAGGGCACGGCACGGAGCTGTGTCGGGGAGGGTCAGGGGGTGTTAGGGAAAGGTTCTGCCCCAGGGCGTGGTGGGCATGGAACAGCTCCCCAGGGCAGTGGGCATGGCCCCGAGCTGCCAGAGCTCAGGAAGCGTTTGGACACTGCTTTCAGACACATGGACTGGGTTTGGGGATGCTGTGTGGGGCCAGGGGTTGGACTCAGTGATCCTTGTGGGTCCCGTCCAGCTCAGGATATTCTGTGATTCTGCATTTTTCTCTCAACAAACAGGCTGCCTACTTTGAAACGTAGGAACTCAGGCAGGGCGTTGAGAACAACATCAATACCGTGAGGGTGGTCAGACTCTGGGACTGGCTTCCCAGGGAGGCAGTCAATGCCCTGAGCCTGGGAGAGGCATTTGGACAATGCCCTCAATAATGCGCTTAAACTTTTGGTTAGTCCTGAAGTGCTCAGGCAGTCGGACTAGTTGATCTTTGTAGGGCCCTTCCAATTGAGCTAGTCTAGTCTAAAATCCACAAACTGCCTGCCAGCCACTGGAATCCAAGTGCTGCCCTCTAATCTTCTACCAAGCATCCAGCGAGTGTGTAACTTTGGTAGTATAATCCCTAATGTCGCTTGTACCTTCCAAGCTTCTTCAGATTTCATGTGAATTTATATAAAAAAAATACACTTAGTTCATTTTTCTTGCATCATAGTCTTCCAATACTGTTGCAGAGTTGTGGTCCTTGTGTCTTCCAAGGAGTTTACACATTGCACATATTGACTTATCCTCAGTCAGACACATCTGAGAGGAAAAAATACACAGGGAAAGTTATCTACAGTAGCAGTATAAGCCAAGTGGCTTGTTGGCACGCCTGCTATGCGATACTGCTGGAGCTGCAGTTGAGCATGGGTGATAGGAATGTTGCCCAACCACATGCCTTTCAGTTGCTGTCCAAAAAAATGTGTTCCCCTTCCTATATATAATGTGAATTTTTGTATCAGGTGGTATAGGGAAGCTCCGCGTTCACTAAACCATGTCATTGTGCCTTGCAGCACGCTCGTACGTACTGCACAGGTTGCATCTTGGTGGCAGAGACCCGAATGGAGATCAGGGACGGTGTAAAGTGATGCATGACTGCAGATGAGATACAGCCCCCACCTGGAGGACTTGTGGGTGATGGAGGTAAGTGATAGCTGGAAAAAGGATAAATACAAGGTTTTTTTTGGCTGTATTTGTAATGTTGTTCACATGTTGGACAGTACAGTCATACACACATATGCTAGCACACACAGGGAAAAGAAGACTATGGAATAGTGTAGGAAGTGCTTCTCATGGCTTATCATGAGTGATGAAGGCACACGTCTGTGTGAAAAGCCAGAGCAATGGCTTCATTGGTGAAATAGCAGCAGGTACTGGAATGGCAGTGCAAGAATGAAGCAAATGAGGGCAGACAAAGCTCTGTAAAAGAGTTGTTATATGCGGATGAGAAGCTTGAGTGGCAATGTGGCAATGGCAGCAGAATGGCTTGAGGAATGAGAGCTTGGACCTCTCGGAGCATTGACTGCAGTGGGACTGCTTGGGTGCTTGCCTCCAGCCATGCAGCTGTGCCTTTTGCAGCTCACGTCAGTAGCAAACTGGGAAACGGAGTTCTTGATATGAGTTAGGGAACTCTGTCCCTTTTTAATCGTGGTAGTATGTTGCTTAGAAAGGGCAAAGATGACACATCACTTGGTTGTCTTCAGCAGGAATAGTTTTAGTTCTGCAGTTAGTCTAAAAGGCTGAGCTTGATTTTAAGGAAGATTATGGCTCTTTGGAAGTTTATGAAGCTGCTTGCCAGTGGCTGCAGAGAGCTCCAAATTAGTGGCATGGATAAAATTATTCCGGGTAAGGAATCCTTATCAGTAGTCAGTATTCGCTCATTTTTCATACAATTGTGGGATAAACTGATATAGCTTAATAGTATATAATTTGGTATCATAAGGACTGTGCTGTGTTTAAGGCCTTCATTAAGTACTGATTGTCCACTAAGATTTCCAGTAAATGATTTTTTATTTAGTACATAGTTGGCACTTCCAGGAGAGAAAGTGTGCAGATTACTGAAAGTAAAAGGGATAGAAACAAATTCATAACAAATTCATGTTTTCCCCATGTTTTTCACACATTTTGGACAACTGTTTTTTCTCCTGTGCACAGGTATTTTTGAGTTCATCTTTAAATTTCTCCAGTATACTTTCAACTAGAATATTTCTTGGCAGGTCATTGATTCCTCTGCCCCTCCAAGAAATGAACTTCAGAGAAAAATAGTAACATAGTCTGAGGGATTATTTCTCTGATAATTCAGTACATGTAGAAAAATGCATAATTTTTGTTTATTTCTTTAAATTAATGAGTTTTGAACCATGGTGAAATAGTGCAGAGATATCCAGGCAGCCATTTCATTCAAATGTGTTTTGTAACTGAGGCTCAGGACTATCACCTGCCCACACTTTGCTTCTGGGTATGAAGAGTTTCTCCTAAATGAACGGGAACTGCATTGTTTATTCAGGAGTATAGAATATAGCATATCAAGCAGAGACAATCATAGCTTCTGATAGCAGGTAGAAGTTGTATTATTTTTAAATTTTCACATTCAGAGGCAAGCCCTGAAGGCATTGTGAGAGTCCAGTTTTGAACGTTTCACTCTCTGAAGTCGGCAGATTTACTTGCATGCTAGACAAGGAATAGAGAAGTTTTCAGTTTTCATTGAACTAAAGTTTTGTCTCCATGAGGACCATGAGAAGGCTTTAAACCACTGTGTGGTAATGGTGACAGAATTCCCTTAAGGAATTTGGGCTTACAGGAGTCTGTAAGACATGGATATTAGAATCAGCGTGTTCCAAATTTCAAGAAAATCTGCTGATTCACAAATGCAATAAACATGCAATCTGTACAAGCGGGAAACAATGGTAAGCAAGTATGTTGTTTAGTCAGAACCCAAGAAAATGTAAGATGATAGTATCTAGCACTTGCACATCTTTCCTCCTGTAGGAGTGTAAGGATGGTGAGAAGCAGCGTGTTTTGAGACCAGCAACACGATGCCACATGACTGAAAAACACGGAGCACATGCAAACAACCTGTTCCATTCATTGTTAAGTGTGGTGTGGCATTCCTTGCAAGAACTGTGGTCCTCCAGTGAAGAGTTGAGGCATCCCTGCCAACTCAGACGAAACCCAAAGCCTCCCAGCTAGATGTCACTCTGCCCAGCTTCCCCAGGGAGCAGGGGCTTACCCCTACTTCCCATCCTGCACAGGGGGCAGCAGAAGTGTCTGCACAGCAGCAGCTTCGGTGTGTCAGTATCTTCTCCAGGCACCTCTTGCAGAAGGTGTGCCCGCAGCACAGGGCCAGGATGGGAGGGGTGAGCAGCTCCAGGCAGATGGGGCACAGCAGTTCCTCTCTCAAGGCCTCCATGGCGGCCGCTCACTGCATGCGGCAGCCCCTCTCTGGCAGCCATGACTTGAGAGAGAAGGAGAATGGCTTGAGAGAGAAGGAATTTTGGGGAAGGTGCCATCGCAGACAGGTCGGGAGGACACCGCTGGCTTCTGGGACCAGTTGACGGGCTGAGCCTCTCTTCTCCCCCGTGGGGTCAACTATGGGGTGAGATTCACACACTTGGCTATACCAAGTACCTCTCCAGGAAACTTAGAAATTTCTATTTTAATGCATTTTGTGGTCGGCAGAATTCTTGATATCTGCTCTGCAGGCAGTGTATTCATCACCAGCAGTTCAAAAGAACCTGCACTCTGTCGCTGCAATAAAGAGCACTGTTCTAGAAGCTAGGGGTAAGAGTTCTCATTAAGTGGGCTAAACAGGTGGTCCTCACGTGAGTATTAACCCTTTAACGCAACAGACATGCTGACAGTTTGAGTCTCTGATCTCAGCAGGCCCCCTGTGCAAAGCACTGTGTTACATGAGGATGTTCCCTGCTGTTGGAGCACCTTGGTCTTGATTTAGGTGCTCTGTTGGGTGTTTAACACTCAGAGATGTTGAAACAGCCCAGCATCTATTGCTCTGAGTAGAAGAGTTTTGCAACTTAATGCAGGACAGGTTCCTTGGGGTGGTAAATTATTTTATTACCTTTTTTTTTTTTTTTTTTTTTTTTAATATAGAATCGCCTTTTGCTTTTGTTCAGTCATTTCAGTTCACATTATCATTGCCTTGTGCTGAAAGCTTTTTCGGAAAGTCAGCCTACACCTTGCTAGCAGTATTTCTTTTGTTATCACTAACTGCTTTAAAACAGATTTTAGAGAATGTTATCACTCATGATATTGAAAGCTATCATGGCACCTGTGTGAGCAACCTTCAGGTAACTAACTGGTTTTTGGGGATCTACTGCCAGATAGTGAAATATATTAAAGGTTTCTTTGTCCAGTGTTAAAAGTCTCCAACAGAACCCCTGCTGTCAGTAAGACTCACGTGTTTATCAAGACAGCAGCATTTGGCTCACTGCTTTCAGACAGAGAAATCACATAAGGCAATTCTCACCCACTGCTAAGTATGTCACGTTGTGCAGCACCTAGGAAATCAGAATTAATAGATTAATGACTGGAAGAAATCAAGGTAACTGTACAAGTGTAATCATAAATAGTGGTACAGTGCCTGTGCACACACACTGATCGGACATGGCCGGTTTGGGATGTTAATACCTGATTGTTGTAGCAATCGTGTTTGATCTTTTGTCATCTCCAGCCCAACCCCCAAGTATCTGTGGACCTGACTGCAGAGCTGGTTGATGCTGTGTTCTGCTTACTTTGGACGTTCCTGCTACACAGGAATGACGATTTGGCATTCAGATCTCAGATGCACATCAACTTTACATATAGCAAGTCCATGTAAATTAGATAGAAATTAGGAGTGCAGCCAGCAGGCCTCAGTCCACTAATTATGGAGAGCTGCTTTCCCCCCATCTTTCTGATTCAAGATCTTTCCCAGAGAAAGCAAAAAGAATAAATGGAGAGGCACTACACTATGAACTGGAGAAAAACGTCTGCGTGAGTGCTCAGTCTGATTGCAACCTAGCTAGATTTTTCTAGTCACTGGTGCATGTAGAAAACACCTTGTAATCCCTGTTTCCCAACAGCAGCCCGTTGTTGCTCTCATCTCCATTTTGCCATAATCCTTGTGTCCTGCACCTTGCTGCACTCGTGGCGCAGACCGGCAGTGGGTGCTCTGAGGTGGTGTGCTCTGCAGCTGTGACGGGATGTGCAGGTGCAAGAACAGGCACGCGAGGGGAGCTATCAATAGGAGCGTGTGGAAGCCCTGTGTGGGAAGTACAGTGTTATGTTCAGCATTTATTGCACTCAGTGCCAACACCGAATGCTTTTTTTACTTCAAGTTACTGTGTAGGACATTCTCTTTGAATTTTCTGTGCTCCAAATTAGTATCTTTACATGGAAGAAGTTTGCTTTCTCTCGGTAGAGCCCTTTTCTTGGTGTCCAGCGGGGCTGCAATGCAGCCAGGATTCAAGGAGGTATTCTTGCTGCTTAGGCCACAGGGACAGGACACCTCGTCTCCATCCTCATTTTGGTTGTGATTTGCTGTGTCGTTGGGCAGGCTCGTGTGTCTTAACTCCAAAACAAACTGAGTGCACAGTCTTCTGTGGAAAATAGATGTGCAGAGTAGACAAGGGAGTGCCACTGAAGCTCCTACAGCACATCACTGAAACAAAGGGAATTCTTTCCTTCTTCTCACCTCTGCTCCTTGTTTCTTTAGTGAGACCCTGCCGTGCATTGTGTTCATGGGGGAGCTGCTGGCTGTCATTGCCCCTTGCTTTTTTTTCTGCTCTGTGTAGTGCTGCAGGAGGAGAACAAGGAGTTGGAACAGCTATTATTTTTAGATGGGCTTTCACTGATTTTTCAGCAACCCTAAAGCAGAATAATGAAGCAAATACTGCACCCTAAAGTCACTTGCCATCAGAGAATTAAGATCACTTTCCCTTCTCAAAATGCTTTATAAATTAGCTAGATGTGTGTGAATTATTTACACTTCAAAATACATACAATAATATTGGAGAATTCTTTCTTAGCAGCTGTGCACTCTTGATATGCCGACAGACCCAAGCCTAGAATAAACAGATTTTGGTCCAAGAGCCACAGGAAAATCTCTGCTCTTTGTTCCTGTGTGGGTGGAGAGAGAAAAATTAAAGCATTTGCCTCAGAGCAGCACTCTGTTCTCTAGAGACAAGTGGAGCCAAATAAAAGTGGCAAGAGGAATTTGTCTGTTACAGATTTTTCCTCATCCAGGAGTCAAAACGAAGGAAAGAACCCACTGTTCTTCACAGAAGGAGGCTATTGTTTTGACCAAGACTTAATATTTACAAGTAAAAATTCTTCCTGAAATTGACATCTAAAATAAATGAATTATGGCTCTGTATAGAAAATCTATAGGTAAAAGCAGTGTTGTGTCTGTGTTCCACATTGCCTTAGCATGCAACACAACCAGTCTGTAGCTGGAAGAATACCAACAGAGTAGCTCAGTTGGAGGGGACCGTCAGGGATTGTCTAGTCCAACTGCCCGAGCGCTTCAGGGCTAGCGGACGTTAAAGCATATTACTGAGCACTGTGTGATGGCTTTGCAGGGACTGCTTGCTTTAGGAGGAACATCCCACCCCTCGTTGTCAGCTGGCATGGTGTTTTTCAGGGTATTTCCATTTTCCCTTTGCAGAGCTGGATAACAAAGAAAAAAAAAAAACCTCTGCAGCAGGCCAGGACTCGACCAAAGCCTGTGGAGAAGTCAGTACTGCCAGCCTGCTGCCAGAACAGGACAGCTGTGCAAAACCAGGCAAGTCCTTCATTTTTGTTTGCTTTAGGGTGGCAGAGGGACCTCCCTGTACCTGCCCCTAACACCCTGCCATGATTGCATATTAGGAAGTCAGCATTTTCAAGGCCATGCTCTTCATCTTGGCCGCTGTTGCGTGGAGACAGCAGTGTGTGTTTGCACTCACAGGAGGCTGCTATGGGAGTTTATCGAGGTTCTTTCAGTGTCCTCTTCTGGGCTTCAAATTCCGATGTCCTCTCCTACCTCAGTGCCAGGCTACTGGGAGACCCCAGTCTGTGCACAACCTGTGCAGCACTGCTCTTCAGCAATGCCTCACAGGGTAGTCCTGGTTTTTGCAGGAGCTCAGGGAAGGGGAAGAGGTACCTGTTCCCTACAGTAGCCATGGGGTGGAAGATGGAACAACAGAGGGCTCCATGAACCCACTCGAAGTTGCCTTTCCATGGTGATGTTTGAGACAGTCTCGCAGTCACAGACGATAGCTGACTTGTATATTAAAAGCTCCTCCCTGTGCTTTCCCCCTCCACACCCCCCAAAAAAACGTCACCACCCTTTGATTACATGGAAACCTACCTTAGAACCAATTTAGGCCTGGTCTGGGGTCAAAATTCAGCTTTTCTAGCCCAGGCTGCTGAGGGTATATCTGCTGGTAGAGCAGCTGCTGCACTGTATGAATCCCTTCAGTAAAGCAACGCACCGGATTTAGACAGTTAGCAGTGTTCCTGGTGCACTGGTACGTGGGCAAGCAGAGCATGACAGCAGACATTGCAGAAGGTGGCATTTGCCGTTGTGTGGGGTCAGAGGAAGTTGCTGTTGCTACAGCCCAAACTGCCCTCGTGATAGTTGTCTGATGGACAAGGGAGTGAAAAGACCACAAAGAACATCATTTGCATGCTTTTCTATTCAGGATCCTTCTAGTGACATTGCGATAGTCACCATAACTTGCTACAAGGTAGGAGTGAGCTGCTTGGTGGACTTGAGGTGAGAGAAGACCAAGGGGGAAAAGTCCTAATGTCACGGAGATGTGCAACACTGCCCCAGCATGGGGGTTTCTCCGATATGGCATGGTTGGGCTTTGTGAATTCTGCAATCCTGACAAGACCCTGTGGCAAGGCTCAGTTAGGGATTGTTTTACATGGTTTTTTGCAGCAGCTATTGCAGAGGGGTATGTCATAGCTGCTGCTGCTGCTACAGAGGTGACCTGCAGGTGGGAGAGGGCTTTTCTAGAGGAGCTGAGAAGACAGGAAACGCTGGCTGGGGTCCTCCTGTCCCAGCCTGCCACTAGCTCGTGCTCGTTTTGCTGCAGTGGGATTAAGTAATGGATTGTCAGCATGACCAGGCAGTGCTCTTGATAAGCACAAAGAGAAATCTGCCCACACATAACCCCCAGCTGCAAGGCTGTCACACAAATCTGTGAGTCAGGTTTAGTGCGTAAGGAAATGTGGAAAGTAAGTTTACTGTTTAGGCATTTACATCACTCAGGTGAGAATTGAATGAATAGGATGCTGCTGAAGTTTGTGGCTTTGATTACTCATTTCAATGGGTGGTTCTTGTTTTTTCCCTGCGATGGGTTCCATCAGATGTGGTTAGTTTGGTGGTAATTACAGCCACGTTTGTCAGGGAACCAAACAATGTACTAAGTAAAAAAGCACCCAGTTCTACAGTACCCATCTGCATGGACAGCCTGTAGGTAATTTTTCAGATGCAAACACCTGACATTAACTTGAGAAAGGTTATTCTAGCTAGGGTTAATGATATGCAGTCCTTGTTAATTATCCCAATTTAAACAATTCTGGGCTGGTCTCTGCACTCCCAGTGTATAATGCCAGGAACTGAGGCTACCTATTTGGAGCTGAAATAATTCCTTGGTAAACTACACCACCTCCAAGTATCTCAGTATATCTCAGTATTGTGAAGTCTGACTGCTCAGATGTGCTAAGCCACATGCTGTGTTGCACTGACTCTTTACAAAGCTGCTTTTGTGTATGTGCTTCCTATGCAGTGGTTACATTCAAACATGCTAGCTTCAGGATGGTTCTACCACAGTTCTTGTTTGGCTCTGAATTTGATATATCACCATCTAACAGTTGAGGTATGTATAATTTCTATATACATATTAAAGTGGTCTGCTTTAAACTCTAAATATTAGTCATTTACAGTGCTGAATAAATGTATTTAGGAGAAGGACAAATTCTTGTATAACTACTTAAATGTGTCAGACTGGCTAAACTGTGAATCCTGCACACTGATATTCCAGCCTGAAATCCTAGGCTGTAGTCAAACACTGCAGCTATGATGATATCCCAGTTCTTTTTGTCTTATTAGATGAAAATAGCTCTATAAAGAGTATTGGAGATTATCAGATTCTCATTGATTATTTTTGAGTGTTATTCTATTGCATTTATTTATTTAAGTTTTTGCTGAAGGTAACTGGATAGAATTATATCCTTGTTAAAATTTGATAAATATTTTTTCACTTAACATGTATGAAAGTTTAGCTAATAAGGTAAAAATGTACTTATCCAAAGCATTTAAGATGACAACCTATTTTCCATAAAGAAAAAATTAGAAGCTTCTTTTTGCAAAAAAGTTCTAAATTAAGACTTTTATAACTTAAAACATTTTCATGTATTTTTCCACTGCAACACCTTCTAGAAGTGTACTGGTGACAATTATTTAAGACATCTATGGGAAAAAAAAAATAATAATCTGCTATTGACTTCAAGATCTGTTCACTAGTGTTAGTCTTATTTTAAATTTTCTAGAAGGAGAGTTTAGTGAGTTCAGTCAGTATTTATTTTCTGCAAAGTAAAATCAAGTAACATTAATGTAAACATACCAAATACATAATCATTAAATCAATCCATTAAAACTTTGTGTACCATGGCACTGAACTTATGGCAGTCGTGTAGCTTGAAAATAGCATAGCTTGCCAATTCCAGAGGTTTCTAAATAATAAATACATCTGAAAACAACTGAACAGTTCACAAAAGAAAAGCAGAGTACTTGAAACCAAAATGCTATAGTACAGTCAAACAGGAGCTGTTCCTTAGAACCATGTTGATAGAACAATTCTCGCTAAAACTCCCTCTAAAAAAATAAAATGTTTTGTTAATAACTACTGTTACCTAAAGTTAGGTAAATCATGCAAAATAGCACAAAATACAGTAGCTGGAAAATGCAAAATAATTTGTTAGACCATTTAATTCTTCAGCATCGCTGTGCAGGAATCAAGAGGGATTCACAGTTCCTTCCTTAAGGCTTTTTCTTTTCTCTTCCAGTGTTTGTTTAAATACTTTTTTCAGGGTATTGTAAACATATGGTCCGTCTTCGGAATCAAAGCTTGTCTAATAAAAGGGAGAAATTTAAGTTCAGTTGTTAAACAGATGTCACCTGGCAAAATACAAAGTAGATGACCAACATTTAAATATATAGATATAGATAGTTTGAAGTTTATGGAAGAAAATATGTGTTTCATGATGGAGTACTTGATGGTAAATAGCTTCATTTTTTTTTTGACGGTTAAACATTAAAACAAAAGAAGAAATGTTATTTTAACAGGTGGCATGTCTGTAGATTTAAAAGGAAGCAATATGATCAACTTTCTTCTCAAGTTATTTCACCTGCTGAACTGCAATGTAATTTTAGAAAATAACTTAATCTGATGGAAAAAGTGCAGGTAGTACAGACCACTAAAGCCTTTGGTAAGCTACTCCCAATGCCTATTTATTCCCACCACTAAAAAATTATCTTTTCCCTAATGTGAAGAAGTCCATGAATTGGAATTGATCCAGAAACAGAAAAATGAGACTAAAGGACTCTGGCTGCAGTGACAGAATTGAACTGTGTTGAGAATAATTCCTATCCTTAATGTGGGATGGTAACAATAAACTCCAAAACAGACAGCATGAGCACTCCAAGTGTGAAGGAACTACTGTCCTGTTTACTGCTCTGTTGACCCACCCCTCGTGACTTACAACAAACAAATAGGGTGTCTTGTGCAAATGGGTACTTGCCTTAGTGAAAGCTTTAATAGCACGAGCAAGTAAGGCCTCCTCCACAGCAGCTGGTAGCATTTGCAAGTTCACCACACAGTGTAAAATACAGAGGATGGTCTGACACTGTTCCTGGTGGGTAAAAGGAACGGCAGCTTGTTAGCAGAAATCTTTTCAAGAAAAACATTTGACTTTCAATTTTTTTTGTTAATTGCTGTTTCAATATCAGACTGTGCCTTCCTGTATTGAAACTTTCAGGTGTAGGAGTTGAGGAGGGAATTTTCACAAGCCTCAACTGTTTCTGTGTAATTGTTACAGTTACAGTGGAAGAAAATCCTCTCCTGTAAGTCTCAAACTGCTGTGGAAATTTCTGGGAGGTCAGGCATTCTTCTGGAGACTGTATCTCACTGTTCCCCACACAAAGAGCAACACTCACATGAGATGGCACAGAAAAAGTGATCTTTCAGATCCCAAATTAGACCCCAAATGCTATGTACATGTAGGGCTCCTTTCCCACTAACACAGCATGAACTATATCTCTTCCTGTCTATCAAGTCTCTTGCACCATTAAAGGAAGCCTGAAGAAAGGCACGCGGGCAATGCACGGATGTATATAAAGAGAGCAGGGGTACCCCTGTGGCTGCCAGTTCCCTGCCAAGGGAGGTAGGTCTTCCTGCTGGTAGGTCAGGTAGTGAAAATTACATTAAAACTTCATGAATTTCTGGAGAGAGATGATAAATATGCAACAGAGCATACCAGGGGCTGACTGACTGAAGAGAAGATGAGCAGAGAACAACGGGGGGGCCCCACTGGGTGCAGGATTGAACATGAACCAGCAATGGGCCCTGGCCAAAGCTGAGAGCATCCTGGGCTGCATGAGCTTTGCCAGAGGGCCAAAGGAGGTGACACATCTGGAGTGCTGGGTCCTGCTCTAGGCTCCCTGGCACAAGGACGCACTAGAGTGACTCTAGTAAGAGGTAATTAAGGGACAGGAGCATCCTTCATACGAGGAGAGGCTGGGGAGCTGGGGTTGTTCAGGCTGGAGAAAAGAAGGCTCAGGGAATTTATCAGTGTGCCTAAATACCTGATGGGAGCAGTGATGAGGACGCGGCTACACCCCACTCAGTGACGTTAAGTGAAAGGACAAGAAGCAGCAGGCACAAGTTGGAATAGCACGGAATTCCATTTAAATGTAAGCGCTGTTATGGCAAGGGTGGTCAAGCACTGAGCACACTGCCCAGAGAGGTGGTGGAGTCTCCACAGCTGGAGACGGAACACAACAGAACACAGCCCTGAGCAGCCTGCTCGAGGTGACCCTGCTTTGAGCAGGGCGTGGGCTAGAAGATATCCAGAGGCCCCTGCCAATTAAACTGCTGCGTGATTCTGAAATACTGCAGGATAATGCAAGGTAAAATCATAATTCTTATTCCTCGTAACAGATGTCAAGCAATTTTTTTGTTTGTTTGTTTGATAGGAACAGAAATTTAAAACTGATAGGATGGAAAAACGTTTCAGGAAAAAAATATGACATTTTGAGATGAAGAATTCTGAATGTCATGCCATGAAAATGGTGACAGCACAGAAGGTTCTGAGCACCAACTGATCAGAAGCTGTATTCTTGGATATCTGGAGGCTATTAAAAGGAGCCCTATCTTTTTCACAGATACTTTGGAAACAAAGAATTCCCAAAGAACTAGAAAATGAGTTTGTGTAATGAAGAGGTCAGTAATAGGGGTGTGTTTTTCTTTATCTTCCCTGCACCAGGCTCTTTGGAGAAAGCACAGTTAACAGCTGTGGATCAGAAGCACCTGTTTCTCACAGGGATTTCAGAATACACAATTCTGACTTACATCAAGGAATTTGGCCTGGCTTCTGAATCCCTGAATTGGCAAATTCTTCCTATTCCTTCTCCCAGCTCTTCCAAAGCCAATGGATTAAGATATTTGCACAGCTAGTATGACAACTATTAGGCACAGCTGACAGATTTGACATTTAAAAAAAAGCCATCAATTGAATCAAAGGGCAAAAGTTTCTTGTCTTTGCCCCTGGATCTCCAACCGCAGAATTTGCAGGCAAGTAAGCTGAAGTTGAGCTTCTACTGCATAGGGTTCTAAGATAACTGATTTTTCTTATAATACTCACCACTACCGGATTGATTAGACTCTTATTATTGAATACCAAAATAATCCTCATTTTAATTCTTAAAGAAGTTGAAGTTGCCTTTTGAATGTGTAATTTGTGTGTCTGAGGGTCATAAATGAATAGTTTAACATGTATTAACAAACTGTGCTTAGCATTAAAATAACGAACTGAGATACATAACAGCTACCTTTCTCAGGAAGTTAAGTGCATCTTGTGATTCTATGCAATTTTTTGCCAACATGTCAATGTCATCTTTGGATATAATAGGCTCTTTCAGTTGCTCTATCCAGGACCACATCAAGCTACAGAGGATGAAGGGATCTCTCTCGGTACAGATCTTATCCCAAGCTCCATCTCGAGAATTCAGTTCTTTCTTCAAAACAGAAAGGGGAAGTGACAGGGAGGCGGGAAAAAAAAAAAAAAAAAAAAAAACAACGGAAAATGCATCATGTATTTCCTTTTGCTAACATTCTCTTTGATTGTAACAGTACTTGGCTGCTCACATTCCAACATGAAAAGAAGACTTAATGGTTACAATTTTTTTTTTTCCAAAACATCAACATTAATCAACAGTAATACAAATGATTCTTTAAACCAGAAGGATGACGTAAATAGTGCAGCTCAGAATCTCCCAGTTATCTCTTGGAATCCAGTGGTGTTTTATGTATTCTTACTTCCTACAGCTAGGGGGATTTGGTTTTGAGCATAAGCAGCTAAGTTTCTGCTACATGCTTTTACAGGCAGAATCCTCTGATTAGTACTAAGAAAGCACTGATTAAAAACAACTCAGCTCTGACTAAATCTGTAGTACTTTTGTGCTATCAGCAGCTAAGTTAAATCACAGATAACAGCATCGATTTTCATTTGTTAGTAAAATGAATGAACACAACCAGAAACAATATCCTAATCTCCTGATAGGTACCAAAATTTGTAGGATCATTTCACTTACTCCTGAAAGAACTGGCTCATAGCTGACAAATACAGTTATCTTAGCCAGAGCATGTCTGCATCCCAGTGTGCCATTTCAAAGCACATGGTGGCATTTTTGCCATTCTAGGAATTAACCTAGGTGAATTATGCAGAATATATAACGTTGAATCAAATTAAAAATTACCTGCCACATTTCTACCTTCTGCTTCACTTCATCCTCTTCCAGAAACTCATTTATATTCGCAAGTGCTTTTGCTGCCAAAACTCTTCGAGCTTCCAAACTTAATTCTGACTGCAGCACAATGTGTGGAATTGTCTCTGACAGATCTTTGCTACCTTGGCTTTCACATCCAATGGAAAAGTTCACTTTAGAAGAAGAAGAAGAATCAGAGTCCTCAGAGACATAGGCTCTCCTGCTGTATGTACGTGCCTCATGTTCTTTTCTGTGACCAATCTCATTGGCGTAATTATGCCTTGGCGTTCCGGGTTCCCTGGTGTAGTGGAGAGATGCTAGACCTGAAGAGAAAGTTCTGCTGCGCTGTACTTCTTTGACAGAGCTCCTCCTCTGATGAAGTGCAGGTCCGTCTTTTTGTCCACCCGAACTGCATTTAGTTTGACTCCAAATTGTACACGTATTGCGCACTAATGCTTCTTTGTTTAAATCCAGCTGTGGCTTTTGTTCATCTGTGGCAGAACTCTCCTCACCACTGTTCTGCTTGAGTTTGTTGCACAGCAGTATCTGAGCGGGTACTGTCCATGCAGTTTCTCCCTGCTCTAAGAGAAACTCCGTTCTCCTTAAATCTGAGTCGCTGTAGCTCAGGCGCCTTCTCAGATGAGTGAGAGGCTGAAGGCATTCGACGTTCCTTCTTTTCCAAAGAGGATCACATTCCTGTGCCAGGGAGAAAAGAGAATCCTGGGTCTCACAGGTGGCCGAGTGGCTGTGTGAGGAGTCCGACGTGTCGCTGTCCTGCCTGGCAAGCTCTCCGTCTAGCTGTGTCGCCACCAGCTGAGAAACAGTCTTCTCAATTTCAGCTGAGAGATCGGGAATATCTAAGAGCTCTGCCTCTATCACTTGCCTGTTTTCAGCCAAATCTAGCAACAGTTTGCAAACCAGATGAATAAGTTTTGGCACGTGTTTGAGATGCCTGCTCTCATAACCGTGCAGCAGGTGTCTCTGGCGGGTCAGGTACTGGGACAGCGTCACTGTGTGCGCCTTGGGCTCGCAGCACGCAAATACATTTCTGAGAGGAATCAAAAACTGAGTGAATTCTCTGATGCATAACAACTGCCCTCTAGTCTGAATAGAATTAGGCCTTTTTGCTCTGACAAAAAGAATTGCTTGATCAGCAGTCATTCTTGTTGCAAAAACTAAGTAGCAAGCTACCAGAACACCTGGAAAATAAAAACACAAGCATTAGCTGAAGAACTGTCAAACAAATATTCAGTAGAACTATGGGATGAACATGAATACAGGTGAAGATGCAGGCTTTGTGCCCTTTATTGTATGATGCTGTTGGGTAAGTTTAGTTGCCATTGCTAGACCACAAGACAGTAAATCCATTATCAGTACAGTCTGAGTGAGAGCAGTGGTGGCTTCTACAGAAGGACTTAGGCACATGGGTGTGAAAGAACCAGGAGTAAATGAAATTTTAGGTGATTTCTTCCCATCAAAAGGAAGCTGTCCCATTTGAAAGTAGCAGTATACAGGTTTAAAAATTTCCCAGCTTTACGGGTTGCTGTTTTTATAAAATAAAACTCATCTCTTCTAGCCACTGACAGATCATTTTCACAAATTTGTTCAGCATTTTTAACTACTTCATAGATGTACATCTTGCAGTGACATAGAATTTAAATTGTTAGAAATTTATAAACAGAGAGGGATGGTTGTGCATCTTCAGAAAGACAGCTGTGTTGATCTGGCAGTAGAGCACACGTACCTGTCCGACCAAGTCCTGCGTGGCAGTGAACAGCTACCCTCCCTTCCTGCAACGCAAAAGCCATGACTTTTACCATGTCAAGTATAGTAGTGAGAGAAGCCACTCCATAATCCTTCCATCCAAAATTATAAAAATAAACTAAAATAAAAAGAGAGAGAGTTATTTTCTTTACTGAAAGTGAAGTTTTCAGTACTATATGCAGAGGAGAGATGACTAATAATAAATGATAAACTACAACTGCATGAAGAGTCTTAGGAGAACCTGACTACATACTGTTTGCAAGTGATTATTTTTCTATTTCAGAGTACTCTTGCTATTGCAATTTGATAAATACATGAAGCTAGCAAAGGTCTGTCAAACTCAAGTTCAGCTGGAATGTAAAAAATATAGCAAAGCTGAATGATTCATACAAAAATTACTGAGCTATATATAGATAAAGCACTCTTTCAGTTAAAAGCTGTTTCTTATACAGAGGCACTTTTACTCATGTTACCATATGAAAATACAAAAATACTGTCATTACAAATGTCTTCTAATCAAATAATTTTACTGTCTAGGTAAGAAAACCTGAAATGTACCAGAATTTGAAAAGCCGTTAACCTTTTACATATTTGGGAACACAGAAGACAAAGAAAAAAATAACTAGCTGTTGTCCCTTCCTTCTTCTAGACAGTGTGTTATTCACTGTTGATTGTATTTGCCAGGTTTTATGTTTAATTTGTGCAACATTTCTTATATGGCTTCTTTTAAGACAGGAGAATTCAAATGAAAATATCTGGTGCTGGAATGAATAATTAATGAGGAAGAGCAGCAGGAGTCAACTCACTTCCAGCCTCCATGAAAGCCTCAGGAAGGTAGGTGAAGCCACTTTCCTGTTCCAGTGGATTCCCACAGCTCGCATGCTCCCCAGGACGCTGAAGGTTAATTATGGTTTTTATGCCACATCTTAAGGAAGGAATAGATGAGTCAAAGCGTTACATGCAGCCAAAATCTTATTACCCCTTATACTCTTAGTGGAGAATCCATCTTTACTTCTACATTGTTAAAATGAAAGCATCTTTACTACAGTCCAAATATATGCTGAAAGAGAAGTGGACTGGGAATTACGTCGGTAACACAAGAACAATAAGCAAGGAGTACGTTTGGTTACCTTTCAAACTGTTCGATAATGTTGTACTTCTCAATTAATTCTGTTGAGGGTCGAGCCATAGCCAGTATGTTATCTGTTATCCTGAGAAATTAAAAAAGTCTTATTTATTATTTTTATATTAATAAGGGCAATAATGATGTTGTTAATAATTTCCTGGGAATGAATTTGCCAAGATAAGATTACTGTGTTATTTTCATGTAAGACAGAAACACCTTGCTGATTTACTGGAAATTATTTTTCAAAAAAAATAGTGACAGTGGTGAATCGTGTTAAGCTGCTGTAGGTATTATGTATCAAAAGAACAAATGCCAGTCCAATTAACATATTAAACATTCCTTTGAACAGAAATCTGGATCGAGCCCTGTTTGGCCCCTTAAGGCTTGTATGCTCCTGAACAGCATTGACCATTAGAAAAAGATCAGTAAGAATTTACAGGTGTGCTTCGTGTGGATATTGCTGTATAAGAATATGCTTTTTTGAACACATTGTTTCATCTCCATTAAATGTTTTTACTTTGAAATTCTATTAGGAACACATTTTAATTCATTTGCATTTTAAATCTTAGCAAGAACTGACTGTAGCCCAGAATATTTTTATTAGAATTCATGTCAGATAGGTATTTATTCCTTTGGAAACTGACTTAAAGAACACAGAAAGTACACAGAAGCCCTTCATAATCTTTACTGGGCTATATACAATGGTGATTGTGGCTTTAATTTGTAATTCTGAATCAAGCTATCACTATGTTTTATACTTAGCAGTAGTTGATTAAAAAAAACCTGAAGTACAAGGTTACTTTACTTTGACTTCTCCCTTTTAATAAATATTCAATTCTGTCAATATTCATAATGAATATTTTAATAAATAAATGGATCCAGTTACATTTAGTGACAGTAAATGCTGCCTACTACCAAGAAGAGTAGAGCCCTTTAATGGCTTGCTCCTGGTCACTCCATCGAGCTGGATTCTCATACTTGCAAGCACGACCACCGCATGCCATCGAGCACTGCATGTGGCCGGGGATGACGTGGCGAAGGCGCTCCCCTACTTTCGTATACTTTGCCGTTGGACGCCTTGAGCTTCCTGTAACACAGGCAAGAAGAGACTTGGTAAGGAGCCTTACAAGTTCATCTCCACCTTAAAAGCATCTGTTCAGCCTTAAACCATGCATTTACAGAGTCTATATACATGAAATATATATTTACAACTCATTTTTCAACACAGACTTTAAGGATCCTGAGGGAAAAAAACATTTTCTTGAATTACTGAAGAAGTTGCTTTTTGTCTCAGCAAATGTGTTCTTCTTCTGCTGAAGCTAAAGGTGTGTGACACCCTGTGCAACGGAACAAACGACATGGTCATCTTCCATCTGAAATCACAAACAGCCGCGCAGCTGGTATTATGGGAAGGGGTGCTTCTGTTTATGCTAGAGTGAAAAGCATGCAGTAATCCTCACGTAAGGAACCACTGAACAAAATACAAAATAGAGAAAAAAAAAAATATTATGTACAAAATACAGTCAACAGAACAAAAGTACGTAAATTTAGTAACAAAAACAACAACAAGACCAGAAGTGCCAGCAGCCTTAATGAAAAGCGCTTTACTTTTTTTTTCAGAAAAAGATGCATCCAGCTCCTCAGGGCTCAGAGATGATATCGCCACCATGACCCGGTGAGTGGACGACGAGAGAACCTCCACAGCTGAGCTCCGGCGCCTCTGGATGATGCGGAGAAGGGGGTCGGAGGAAGAATGCCTCCGACCCTGGAAGAAGTTGCTAAAAAGACTCACTGCAGAACGCCTCCGGGGTGAGCCCTGCATGGCTGCCTGGCCCCAGCCACAGCCCAAGGAGGCTGCCGAGGATGCACTGATGCAAAATCCAAGTTGCTCAGCGCTGAAGTTGCAGCGAGACGCGCATCCTTCTGCCTGCTGGAGCAGCTAGTCAGCATGGGCTGAGCTGTCTCCATAGTGACAAACAATGAGGGCTCTGCTGCCAGCCAGCCCGTGGCAGCGACGTTCTATATGAATTGATTCTGTTTGGGACAAACTGTTCTGCTGCTGATGAAAATAGTTGCATTTCAAGTAGGTAATTTTGAAAATGGACTGGGAGCAACCAAAACATTTTCCATAAAGAATGTGAGTATTTTAGTTAGTTTTGAAACACACATTCAGAACTCACTGAGACACAAAACCGTACATTCAAGAGAACAATCTAAACGTAGTTGGAGGCGCTGCTTCCTGAAAAATCTCTAAGTACATTATACACCCCCACCTCGAGGTTTTACATTCCACAACCACCTCTCCCCCTCCGCTTAGCTGCTCCAAAATGCATCATTCACTCTGTAATGATTGGGATTAGTGTGCTCCTACTGAAATGGCTCAGTACATGGTGAATTGCAGACTGCTCACTCTGAACCATTCATATCTTCTAACAAAACACAATTTGTTATTCAAAACAAAAGGTTTATTTTTTTTTCAGGGCACAGCTTTTCTATTAACCAAAGCTGTTAGCCCTACAGAGTGAGATAAAGCAGATTCTGGGGAGGGGAAGATGCATCAGTTGAGTGCTTTAAGCTTTTGAAGGTAGATATTAGGTGGCAAATTGCCTCCCACTTTGCTTCCAGTGTGCTGAGAAGGAGAATGAGCTGGCCAAAAAGATTGCTGTGTTCTCAAAAGAACAAAATTCTCAAGCAATTATGTGGAGAATGGATTATAGATTTTTTTTTTTTTTTTTTTTTTTAAGAAAAAAAAAGGTCATCCAATTGTCAGGGTGTTAAAGGGGAAATGAGGAAAACCCACCACAGCTTTCATCAATTAAAATCCCACTGCATTTTCCTAGGGATATATACGTTCTTCAGCCTGTGTTTGGTTTTTCCTTTTGTGCTACGAAAAGAGCAATTCTTGAAGAGGAGTTGCGTATGAGAAAGGTCTCGATAAAAAATGAGGTAAAAAAAAAATCTACTCTTTCTTCTAGGCACTGACAGGAACTGAGTGACTGAAGTTTGAATACTGCAGCCAGCTCTTAAGACACGGTAAGGACTTCTGTGGAAACCAGCACAGACATCTGTGGTGATGTCATGTGAGAGAAGGAGGACGTTAAAGCTGTTAGCTGTTGTCTCAAAGATCTGACTGTCCTAATAAAGCAGATACCAAGAGATGAGGGAATACTTGAATGTGTTTTTGTTTTGGGTTGAAGAGAAAGGAAGATGTAAAAAGCTACTCAAGTGCTGCAAACACACAAAAAATGCTTTCTAGTTAATTATATTGCTTTCTTACATTTAATTCTCATTCCTTCTCTTCCCAGAATTTTTTCTTCAGTATATATCAAGTGATAGTGGAGCCAGGAATGAGCAAGATAAAATGCTGCCCACCATTATTTTTCCACTGAATCTAGCATGATTTGCAAGTACTCATCCAAAGTAAGACTTCAGATATTTTATTAGAGAGGGTTTTTTTGTTGAAGGTTTGTTTGTACTTTCAGAGGGCTAGGCAGTTTCTGAACATGGAAGTGATGTCGTTTCTTTAATTAAGAATCATGACAAAATGAAAGTTACAGAAAAGTTCAACATATTAACACATAGTGATGACGAAGTTACGCAGGTTGTTTTTGTTACAGACATTTTATGCTTACAATTCGGGAGCAATGAAATTTTTTTTCCTATGGAAAACTGATTTCTTCAGAATTTATTTAAGCTTTTCTTAAGAACAGCATAGCAGAGAAAATTATTACCTGAACTCATATTGGCAAGATAGACGCTGCTCTCTAGTAACGAAGAGTACGGCAGTTCATTTTGCAGCAGGACTCCTGCAGCCATTGCAGTACCTGTGGAAACAGTAACGTTTGCTGTAAATCTGCAGTTCCAGCTGACTTAACTGTTTTGTCTGTATGCCTTGCAGTTTGCTGTATTTACTTCCTGACAGGCGTTTTGAATTCCACAGTATAAGCAAACCGCTTATATTTATTTCTGAAAATAAGTAAGACTGTGATGAAATCACATTACAGAGAAATAATGCACTCCCCCAAGGAGTGCAAGGTAAAAAGTTGTATTTTGAGACAGGAAGTACTAAGTCAGTGCTGATGTTACTGCAGAGGAGTCTTACATTCCTGCACAGGTAAAAACAGTGCTGAAAGCTAAAATAGTGCTTGAGTAAAAGAAACAACTCCTATGTTTTTCTATGTACTACTTAGTTTTACAAAGGTCCTCTTCAGCATTTTGCTCATCACTTGGTAGGTGCTAGAGAAAAAACAAGCCGCAAATGTTATTCCAGGTCATGCTCCTTATTAGCTCTCCAAGGGAACTGTGTCACATGCCTTGCGGCAGTCGTGACACCACCTTAATCAGATCCACTGTTATCTGTGTGACATGCATTTCTATTGCCATGACAGCAAAGAGGCTGGTCTTTAATCCTGGTATCACAACTTAAGAAATGGAGCGGTGTCTTAGGTGATGTTCCACCTCTTTATATTGTAGCATGGGAAGCGATGTCATTAAGCTTGCATGAACACCACAGGTAATGAAAAACTGTAGGAAAATAATGCAGTAACAAGAATGTCTGTGGGGCTGGCTGACTGGAGCAAACAGCAGAACACACTGCCCTGGGGTCTCCTGAAATCAGGTATCAAGCAGTAAGGGGATATCTCAGCAGGTCCCTCCAAGGTGTGCATTTTGTACATGTTTTGGTGTCTCTCTGCGTATCTTTGAGGGGTTGGGGTTTTTATTTTTCCGCTTTTGAGCAGGCCAGTTCCTAACAGAAAGGAGGTGTCAGGTTTTGCTGCCTGTTGGTCGCACTGCTGATTCACTTTGCGCATTTGGGAACAGCTGTCAAATCCAACTTGCTGTGTCATGTAAGTAAGTGGAGGTGAATTTCTTGAGAGGAAGTAGTACAGGCACACTGTGCTTCCACGGGCGAGATCAGTCTGTGCTCCCACTTTGTTTGTCAGGGGTGATGCAGCCTCTGGTCTATGTCCATTTCCTCTGGAACAAAAGAACCCTTTGTGAAGATATAGGTTAGGTAGTTAAAAGCCATGCAACAAGTAGGATGCAAAGAAGGATCACAGCAGAAACTGCTCCGCAGCCCAAAGCTGGCCTAGGCGTCACTCTGCCTTGCAAAAAGTTCCTTCTTAGTATTTTGGGGTCTGGAAATCATGATTTCCAGTCACTGGGCCGAATTTTTGCTTCAAAATGAGATGAGAAAAGGGAATAATGTCTGATGTTTCAGCAGCCAGAAAACAAGCCAAGAAGCGCTAAGATAAGAAGATGCTGGTCCCGCTAGACCCTAGCAATTAATACGGCTGTTTAATAGACGCAATTACTATCATCAGAGCGTGTTTTCACAACAGAAGAGCTTGCGTTCCAAACGGGAACGATTCCAGTTGTGCCAGTTCAGCTGCCAGCACAAAGAGTAATCCTCCACGCACCCCTGTGGAAGCTGCTTGCTAACGGCGGGGTCCTGTTCCTCCACGCAGGTGTGGATGTGGCAGCCTAGACCACGGCAGCAGACCACTCATTTCAAAAGACTGGTCTCATGTATTCACACGAAAAATCCTGCATAAGCTTTCAGTGTTAAAATACGTTGTGTTCATGCAGTGGAGGCAAAGGCTGATGCTGTCACACAAAATGTGGGCATTCCTTCTACTATTTTCTTGCCTTTTAAAGTGAATTCTTTTCTCCCTTTTGCATTCATATACAAGTAACTACCAGCAGCCGTTTTTTTAATGGCACACAGTCAGCTGCAGATGCAGGTAGGGGCCGTGCTAGGTTAGCACCCTCAGGTAACACCTCACCATTTACTCCATGGCCTGATTCTGCAAGTACTTATCTTCTTGAGTGGCTTTGCCTCTGTGAGCAGTCCCATCAAAGGCAACAGGATATTTGTCTAAATACAAGATTACATGGGATAAAGTTTCATTGCCAAAATGCAAAGTTCTGAAAACTGCACTGATTAAGATGTTTCAATAACTGAAGATAACTCAGCTAAGACTAGGCAAAAACATGGTCATTTAAGGAGGACTGTTTTTAATTAATGAATGGTTAAGAGCTGTTATAACTTGGTCAATGAATTTGGGTTTTAAATCTGAAATTTTGAGATCATTAATTTTTTTGAAAGAAAAACCTAAATATGCTGAGATGAAGTTAGTTAGTTCTACAGGAAGCACTGCTAAATGAATTCACGTTTAAAATTCACGTTTAAACAATGCCAGAAATGAGAAACCAGTTATTTCTGAAGTTTGGGAAAAACAGCACTAACTTTCTCCTTAAATTTGATTATTATGAATAATGAAACAAAACTGAAAGTTTGTTGTTCTAATGCCTATTACAGTTAAAAAGGCATACACCTCAGTTCCCTAGGCTACTGGAAATTTGCAATGTTTACTACCTATGAGCAAACAGGGGAAAATTGGAAAAGGAAATTGAACACACAGATACAGAAAAAAGGGAAGACAGTAATTTGAACACACCTTCGTACAGGTTAGCTGTATGTGATTTACACTGCAGAACAGTACTACAGCTGCTTACTGGGAGCACAACCAAAACTGATTTGTTATTGCTAGAGGTGTTTTTTTTTCCCTTTAGCAAAAAATACTCACCATTTGTTTCACTGAAAGGTGAGTGTCTTTTAATCATTAAGCGTGACATTTACAAAGGACTATAACTGCTTGCACATACAAAAGAGACAAAAGAATGTAATTCATTAGAAAATTAGGTAGGTGTTGAGCTGGTGATTCACTGTTTGCTATCAATAGATTTTTTGACATGCACAGCCATAAACTGCAAGCTACAATGACGGACAGGTCTGCCAATTGACCTGATTCATCTTACTAAGTCACATCAGCGTTCCGTGGTTAGCACAACGGTTAACAGCAGTTATTTAAAACTACCTTGAACAGGCTGGCACCCAGTAATTACTAAGGAGCACTATAAAGGAGGAGGTGTACAAATGAAGAACTTAACTGTTCTACAAACAAAACGAGTGACTCAGATATTCTTGATCACGAGGATCATGTTTACTAAGATAGACTAGCAGGTTGTAAGGCTGCATACAGAAGAATGAAATAGTGCCAGTACTGCTGAATGCTACTGACAGCATTCAGAAGGGGAAGAGTTTTAAAACTGAACTCTCCAAGTTAAAGGAAGTTATACCTCAAGCAGTCAAAAACACAGCACATTTTAATGTAATGAGTTTTAATACAGAATTTCAATAATTGCAGTTTAACACCTTACCTGTTACCCTGCAAAAAGAGTGAGTGAGTGTGGATCCCTTCATTGTTGCAGAACCACCCTCACGAAATATGTGGTAGGGAATGCACATTTACAGAGGAGATGCTGAACGGTGTTGCCGTGGTATTTCCTGTAGTTAATTGGATTCACGAGGGTAATCTGGGAGGAGCCAGTAACTATCTTTTCTTAACTTAAGACTGTACAAGGAATGCCTTACGGACTCCGCAGATAATCATCCCATAAACTGCTTCTGTGCCCGCCCAGATTTTAAAGGGATTGAGGCAAACAGGCCACACCAAGCTGTTCCAATAACGGAATCCTCCCTATCATTCTCCATCATTCTGTTCACCTCGTTGTCCTGCTGGCAGCCACAAGTAAATACGTGCCTACATGCACCAGACAACTAAGCACACAGTTACAAAGATCATTTGGGGAATGTACATTAACTGAAGTTCAACTGATGCGTTAATTTCAAAACACCATGAAAAGAAAATCAGGTAAATGTCTCATTGCTCCTACCTGTGGCTACACCCTGCACAAAACTTTTTAGCAAAGACTAACATTGAAGTATGTATATTGAGTGTAAATTAACTGCCTTAAAATTAACATCTCAAAAGCAGAACAGAACTTCTTCTGAATGTAAAGCAAGTGATCTACTAAAAAAAGCAAGGACTTTGTTGATTCAACACATACAAGCTAAAAAAAAGTAATAAAAAAGCTAAATAGAATAGGATACGATGTTCTATTTTACTAAATCAAATTCCACTACTAAACATTACCTGACAAGAAAACAGGCTTTCATCTGCTTCCACAGCTTCCCTATGTGTCTCATTTAAAAAAAAAAAAAAAAAAAAAAAAAAAAAGAAAGNTTACTCTGCTTACTCACCCTGCTCATCATCAAAAATACCTCCCCATTACTTAGAGGGGAAAATAGAAGTATGAGTGCAAGCTTCTGTGATGGGATGGATTATGGGATGTGTGTATTATTTAAACAAGCGAAGACAGCAAGCTACAGGAGACAACTCAAGGCTGATGCCAACACACTTGTTAATTCCAAAAGTTAGTTTGAGATGGAGACCCGCCTTGCTTTGGTCAGCAGAGATGGAGCATGTAACTGGACTAAATTGTTTCACTAATTTTCAGAAATAATTCGTTGGGAGATGTCACTGTTATTGTTGTATACTGCTAATAAAAGAATGAAGAAGAATCCAACTACTATTTTCTACAGAAAATTACTGTACTGAGAACAAATTCGGTAGTCCTTAAGATTATGCTTTTTCTTACTAATGTTGCAAGGACAAAAAAAAATCATGGGCACAGAGTAAACTGCAGCTGATCATTTTACTAAACAGTTAACGCCACATATATACATGCATATAAGGACATCTGCGCAAACAATTCTTAACTAAAAATGGGGCTTCGAGAGATTTGTACACAATTTTGGAAAACACATGGATGATTCCTATTCTCAGATCCACTCATCTTGGGCTGGATATGTTAGTTTATGTGCACTGTTTGCTACATGTCATGGTAAATATATTTGTTTTACAAAACAAAAAAAGTGGTTTGTAAACACTAGAAATGTTTGTATGCAAATGTGACTGTAAAATGAGACAAAATCCACATAAAAACATCTTCCTTAAGGCCAGGAGGTGGGGAGCAGCCCCACTGCCTGCAGCTGGCTGTAAGCATACACAGTTACACATGTGCTCGGGTATCTGGAGGACTCCAGGCAGTAACCAAGGCACGTCACTGCTTTAGAGGTGCAG
The DNA here is from genome assembly GCA_013399715.1 of Alectura lathami. Classification (NCBI taxonomy): domain Eukaryota; kingdom Metazoa; phylum Chordata; class Aves; order Galliformes; family Megapodiidae; genus Alectura; species Alectura lathami. Next base: position 111,394 of record VXAV01003865.1, read on the forward strand.
CAGAACACAGTGTTGAGTTCCTGGGAATTAAAGGCCTTTAGCAGGAACCTGCAGTGGACTCATGGAATCATAAAGGTTGGAGAAGGCCTCTCATATCATCTAGTCCAGCTGCCAGCCCAGTACCCCCATGCCCACTACACCATGTCCCTCAGTGCCACATCTACACGTTCCTTGAACGCCTTCAGGGACGAAGAATCATGGCAGGTAGGTCAGAACTGCAGGTCACCAAGCCCTGCAACAGGGAGGGCTGACTTGAGGTGAGTGACAGCTTCCCTGGCCGAGGAGCCCTGCACAAGTAACACCCCGGCAGCAGCTGCACTGCCCGCTGTCATTGCAGCAGTGGCTCTAGGAATCACAGTGTAAGGACTGCAAGTAAACAGACACATTTTTCAAGTGTTAGCACACAAAAATGTGAAACAAGTGCAGCATCTGGTAAAATGTTTTGTAGGAGTAAATGGAGGAAGTTGGCAGATTTTTTACTTGACTAAAGAACAAAGAGCAGCTCTGAATAAATTAAATGAAATTCTTAATATACCTGTAGTGTTTTTTGGAGAGTTCTAAATGCTCACATTTGAGAGGATGTCACTGACATATTGAGTGATTCTTTTCACACGGATAGCGCATCAGCAGTGCTGACCTGTTTGGTTCTGCAGAAGGGTTTGTTCTTGGATGGTTTCAACTCCTGGTGCAAGTGCCTGCTGCTTTCTTGCATCATGTAGGTGTCAGTGATTTGCTTAGTTGCCCCTTACATCTGTTCCTCCACTTGTACTCTTCAGAACTACTGGCAGCTTACTCAGCTGAAGAACTGGTTTCTTCCAGTGATCTGAAAAATTTAGCTAGTTCCAGGAAGCGGTGCCAAACATGTTTGTTCAAACAGGCTCTGTCATCGTATTTCTGTCAAGACAAGGCTTTGTGCTGAGGATGACTTTTTGGGGGAGTTAACCATTAGGGCTGAAATAATTTGCCATTTTCAAGGAAAGAATACACAGAGTAGGAGGGAAGCTAGTGACTAAACTAATAAGCTTTCTCTAGGTTTGGCATTTTCCTAACAAAAAAAAAAAGAAAAAAAGAAAGAATCCCAAATCCTCTGGAAAATTCTGTTGAACTACGGCTGCCATTTAAAGATATTAACAAGCTTTTTAGGTAAGTAGAACAGGGTCGCCAGGCTTCTGGCAGCTTACTTCTCCAGCACTGCACGCGCTGTCTCATGGCTGCTTTAGAGTGGACGCAGCGAACGCCACCTGACCTCAGGCACTGATGACCGGATTAGACAGGTAGAAAAGTGCCTCACAGTGAGCTGAGTGCATTTGAACTGTGTGACCGCTGTTTAGCCTGCAGTGGTTTCATGGCTACACAGACAGAATAAGAACATCGAATTATCCTAAAACTTAAAGTTTACTGAACCCTAACTTTCTTCAAGGTTAATTTAGTACAATGTATTTAGATTCCTAACTGGCTTGGGGACATTTCCAGCTTCATCTTTTGCTTTTTGCTCTTCTTATTTCACACCACAAGTCATTCATAAAAGCAGGGTGAAAGCCTACCTTTGGCAGACCTCGACTACACCAGCAGCGTTACACTTGTGAGACAAACACACGTTCAGATGCTAAAGGAGATCCAGAGCAACAGCCCACCTATGAGCCCCCTCCTCTTTCATCATCTCTACCTCCTACATTCATTCTTCACCTGTTTTGTTCCACTGCTAGTTAAAACTGTCCATACAGGATAAAATGGAAATGTGGTGAAATGTCAGGACAAGGCAGCATGGTAATAGGAAGATTTCAGTTCAAAACACAGTTCTGAAACAGAGGAATTGCATCAGGCATTACTCACGGATCACTCAGTGGACTTGCATTACCGTAAGTGACTACAAGGAAATAGTCTAGAACCTCTTTTTACCCACAGGCTTTGAAATTACAGAAAAATTGCAACTTAAACTAGCTATAGATTGAAAAAGGAAAGGAGACGTGTCACAGGGCTCTAGCGAGCTGCTTTCAGCTCTGCTCTGCGAGATGGCTTGTCTTCCAGCTGTACGACGCAGTGGCATCCAGGTGGCTGCAGTCACGATCCACTTGGGGTTAGCAGCTCTGTCTTTGAAACAGCTAGCAAACGTCAGGTTGTTGGAAAACAGAGAAATTGGGAAATAAATTCCATCTTTCATACATTTTACAATGGCTGCAGAGCACTAGCCAATTTGTGATGACCTTTGCAAAACCACTGCTTAATGTACGCGTAACTTCTAAGAAGCACCAGACCTAGGGTGGTTGTGGAGGATATGCACAACAAAGCTTTGTCGTTCAAAAACAGCGGATCGGGTCTAAAGAGGAATCGTTAAGAAAATTAAGTACATGTAAGGCTGCCGGTCCTTTTAGGCACCTTATCATGGGCTTTATCCTTAGGGACAAAATGGTTGAGCTCTGTAACACAGGGACTGTCTGAGTGATATTATATTTATTATGTACAGAAAAATAGTAAGCTACTCAAAAATGCTTTCTTAAAAAATAACCACAGAATACAGGCCTAGGAGTAATTTGGATGCTTAGCCGTCTGGAGTTTCACAAAGCAACAGCAGGTCTGCGCCTAGAGGTGCGTCCAGGCTGGGGCCGCGGGCTGGCAGCGGTGGTACCAGGAAAGAAAGCCTGCTGTCATGCTGAAATGCACTTGTTACGAGGAGTTCCACGCATTAACTACCCCAGCAAGGCCACGCGAGGCCATCCAGCCCTGGGCAGCCGTGGGCCAGCAGCCCCTGCGGTGTGACAGCCAGCACCCGCCTGGGTCCGCTGAGTCGCCTCGCAAGGGAAAGGGAAACATGCCTTGCTCTGTTGAGCTGAGCATCCTTAAATGAGCGTCGTTCTGAATGGCGTACCAGCATGATGAAAAATCCAAGTGAGCCAGTGCATCTCCATTCAGAAAGCTGCACTTTGCCACCTGCGAAGCGATCTTGTGCCTCACCCGAGCGCTTCCAACCCATTTATCTTTCCCTACTGTTTGCAGAGCACCCCTTCCCAGCAACTCATCTCAGCCACGTCAAATTTCACAATTTCTACTCATGGCTCCTCTCGTCTGTAGTTCTACTTCTATTACAAAACTCAGATTGGTGCCATCGGATTTATGAAGTAAAACATTTACTCAGGCACGTGGAAGAAACACTGCTCGGATCGGTTTACGCCGCCACTCAAGCGCTCGCCTAATGAGAGGATTACACTGCCAATTATATCTCTGAAGTGCTATTCTTACAGTGCCTGGACCTGAAGACAGTCTCCATCACTTATTTTGTCTTTCTTGCCCTACACATGTGGCTCCAGTATGTTTTACATAAACCGCTGACGAGAACAAGAGAGGGAGAGATGCTTCCAAGCAATACATCATTGCAAATCCTTGCGTTTATTTTGTGCACGTTCTCTTGGGGTTCATTACTCCACAGACGTGGTGCTTACTGTTACTAATTGGGGTGCGGGCCTCCTGCAAACAGGGCTCTTTCTAAGAACAGACCTGGGGAAGCCGTGCAAAGGGAAAACAGCTTAGACCAAGATCCGCAGCGTATCAGGTAGCCTCTTCTCCGCCCGGGTCGCCTGTCCCTGCTCCCCTCCCAGGCCAGGCTCCGTCTGGGGGCTCAAGCTCACGACGGGGCTCAGCCCCCTCGGGGCTGCGCGGCGGGGTTCGCCCCCAGCCTCCTCCTGCCGGCCACGCGGCCGCTTAACGCCGCCCGCAGCC
>VXAV01003869.1:5034-19075 GCA_013399715.1 Alectura lathami
ATTTATGTGTTTGTCATATAAGCAGTTAAAACATGTTTAAATAACTTTAATGTTAGGACAGAAACCAGTGAAATCAAAGGATTTCAAAGTCAGAGCAAACCCTCTATTTCTTTCTTTTTATTTTTTTTTCTTTCTTATGTTTAAATACAACCTTAGCTCATTAAAATGATCAATACAAGTATGGCATATGGCATAATTTGTGACTCACAGCCTTCTCATGTCAACGGAGACTTGTGCATTGGCTTCAGTAATGTAGGCTCAGAGCCTGTACACCATATAAACTTTTTGAAGACATATTTCATTGTATACACCAAGCCTATTCTCAGAGATTTTTTGTTGCTTGGCAGGTGTGGATTTATGAGTATAATTATAAGGTAATATATCGGCATTTCCATTACCTCTGGCTAGTCCTGAGTGCAATTGCATATCACATGGAGGAGCGTAGCCTTCTACATTTAGTTTGGGGCTCTATCAGCTACGGGTTCCTTGAGAGTAACACTTACCAAATATTGTTAAGAACAGCATGCAGAGACAGTGGTTCATGATACTGTAAACAATATTTTTTTGTTTAGGAAGAAATTGGTGTTTAAATCAGAGAAGATATTTGAATTCGCAAGACATAAGTTCGATGCTGTCTGTCAAAGAAACAGATGTGATAATATGTGGTTTTCTGTGTGTCAGTGTGATGAAATTAAAGGGGCAAATAGGAGACAATGTAAAACAGTGGTAGAGCAAAAGAGTGACAAACGGAGAAGAAATGGTTTGTAGCTGTTCTGTGGTAAATCTCTGTTGTCCAGTAATCCTATTTTTTTCTTTTGGGTTATGTTTCCCATCATTTTAAACACCCTACCTTCAAAAGCTGAAGCGATCCCATTTTCTTTCAGGACTTGAAAAGTTTAACTCATCTGCCTAATGTGCTTCCTGCCTGTATTCTGCACAAATTGCCACACGTTTTCCCCCTGGTCTGCTAACTATTTCTTGATTACCATTTCTTTGTTAAAATCTGATGTGAAAAAGACAGATCCTTTTCATTTAATTTTTTTTTTTTTCATTAAAAATTGATCCTTCTTTGAGATACAGTCTTATTGTGGACATCTGGTGTGTACTGTGTATCATGATTATCTAAATTATAACTCTCTTGCCTAAATGTTCTTTCAATAAAATGTTCCCTCTCTCTCTCTCTCTTTTTTTTTTTTTAAGGAAAGAAATTGAGCCAGTAACACTAAAATGTATATTTTTGTAAGTTTTTAAATTAATGTTTCCAGACAGACAATTCATTTGCTGAAGATTTACAGGGACATTATAAAACCATAGTTGTGTAATAATTAGACAGTACTATAAGCTAAATAAATATCAACCGATTATTAAAAACATTCATTGTAATAATAGTGGTTAATCCTCTTGAATGTGTTTTTAATAATAGTTTTATATATAATGTAGGATGAATGACTTATTAAAAGCAAATTTTATGTTTTATATTCTCCACATGTTTGGCGTTTGGCCATTAGCACTAATGGGATTTGAATGGTATTGAGTTCAAGATAGCCCCCAAGTAGAAATGTGGGAACTTTAATTAAGTTTTTATTAAAATCTTCAATTAAATGCAATGCTAGATTATTCAGATATTTTTGCATATTGTTTAATGTCAGTTACTTATTAAACATTTTCATAGGCTTTGGAAAATGGTCTCAGAGCAAGCTGATAGCTAACATTTATCTGAAAAATGATGATCAATTCTCTCATTTTATGGGCAAAATTGGGTTTTAATGGAAATGTTCTAGCTAGCTATGAAGCTGAACTGGAATATTACCTAATGAATTGTTAGCAAGTAACAGGTTTAACTTGCGGAGGGAAAGTTTCATGTTAAGAGTAATGAAAAACTTTCTGGCTTCAAGTGGTGATGCACTGAAGTGGTATAGGCCGCAATGGGACTTTTTGCAGCAAAAGGCCTACTTTATGCTGTTACTTGTAATAGCTGGCTAACAAACAATGAGGCTATGAACTACTGAGGCAGTTCAGATTGATATATATCATATATATCTCATATATATGAGATAGATATCAGGTTGATTTGTACCAATGCCAGTGGCATCACACGTCTCACTGTTTCCATCTCACCTTTTATACGTTGTGGACCATACTAATTTTCCTTACGTTACCAAGGAGTTTAATTAGTGTTATTAAGCTCTTCAAAAGAATGAATTTAGACTACATTGATGAAGAAGAATCATCTTTATGATTTTCTATGAGATGTCCAAACTGAGGGGAATTGGGTATCCATATGCAAAGGGCACTCTCCCCTCTATTCTAGACCATACCAGACGCATTGCAAAGGAAAATAAATTCAACAGCTACACTCTGTTACTCAGACAAGTTAAGTCACAATAACAGATACCATATAATTGTGCCACTAACTAAATGAAAATACCAGCAAAAAACAGCTACCTACTTGAATTAAGAGAAAGGCAAGTTGTTGATAGATTGCAGAGTTATTGTTTCAGGTACAAATATTCCTATTTCACATCACTTTGATTAAGGTTGTACTGGAAAGCTTGTTAGCTTTTCATCAATGTGTCATGATAAAGGGGTTAAATCCTACAAAATATTTTCTGCACTGAGTTCAGAAAATGTTCCTATGGCCTGACTTTTGTATTTTTCCTAAACAAATAAGATATTAAATAAAATTTGTTACTAACATGGATTATACATTTAATGTTATGTTAAGCACACACTATTTATTTTTCTTAACTGAGGTTGTGTTAGAACATAATAACTTTTCAGAAATTACAAAAAATTTTAGCAGCCAAATCTATTTATCTATTTATACCACATTCTTTAACATGTAATCTGAGTTTCTCGAAAGCAGTTTGCAACCAGTGGACCCTACTGAGTTTAACTCTTGCTGTACAACAAATGATTCCACTTAGAAAGGCAATAGTCCCCAGAGCTACAAGGGCAAAAGAGGCTGCTGTACTGAGAATTCCATTTCTTTTCCCAATGCCAATCACTGTGCAAAGGAGGCATTTCAACAGCATTGCACAGTATAATAATTAACTGCTAAGATATTTCTTCTATTCTAGTTTCTAGGACACTTGCAAGCATGCAATAGAGAATCTGGCTTTAGCTCTGTTTCTGTACATGTCCTTAAAATTTCTCTGTGAATAAGCTGAAATACGTCTTTCTACAGCATTTAAAAAGGTCCTTTTGAGAATTCACACAATCTGAAAATGGTAGCATGTTCCAGCCTAGGGATAAGTGTGTGCCTGCAGCCCAGATGTCAGAGAGGACAATGGTTATGAAAATAGCTGCAGTCTGGTGCTGTAGGGGAAGACTGTAGGTACTGTCTCAGTTGCTACTGAAATTTGCAGACAGACTGTGAAATTAAGAAATTCAAACTAGCCTCAATTTTACGGGCTGACATACCTTTCTGTTTTAGTCAAGAAAAATCACACAAAGAATGAAAAGAAAACTCTCAACCATCCAGATTATCTAATAAGATAGTAGACGGTATTGACAGATTATGACCATAAAATATGAGGTGGCATTGTGGCTTGAATTAGAGTATACAGAAAACCCATATAATATTCCAGAAAAAGAGTCATTTTGTGAACATTGCTCTTAAGGGATAGTCTTATTTATTTATTTATTTTAAAGGTAATGTTTGTCTATGTAAGCAAGTATTGAGTATCAACTAACTATAAAAGAATGTATTGCACAGATTAGTCGTATTTCTGGGACCTATGCAGTGATACATACATGTCCCCACCTGTGCTGTTCTGACAGGCACAATGATCCCTCAGAAGGAATCACTTTTTCCTCTTAGGGATCAGATAAGATTGCAAAAGATTCAGGAAAGAAGTAGAGTTTTAAAAAAAGAGAGGGCAAACAGAGAGCTCCAGAGATCATCTTGGCCATAAACCTGTCCCCAAAGTATTAATTTCTACGAAGAGATGTTTGTCAAAAGTGAACTAAAAGACTCCATAATATCCCAGGATTCGCTGACCTTTTTATTAGAGACTTTTTTCTAACCCACATCTTTCTTGCTGGAAGTTAAATCCATTAATTCTTATTTTATTCAGTATTGACATGGAAGAAAGATTAATGCGCTCTCTTCTCAAATACCTGTGTCTGAAAATAATTAACACACTCTTTTTAAAGTATTTTTTTTCTTTAGTCCTAACAGTCCTAGTAGATTTTGTCATAAATCGTAGATCTTTTGCTTTTGTTGTGATTTTTTTTTTTTTTTTTTTTGGTGTAAGGGGGCATGGCAGAGCTTTATTTTTTATTTTTTTCCTAATCCTCTGGACTCTCTATACAGCTTTGCCAAGGTGCAGTGCTTTACACTGGACCAAGAATCCTAGCTCAGGACTTACCAAACTAAAAATGAAGGATTAGTTTAGACAACTGGTATTAATACCAAATGTCCTTTTGGTATCAATGTCTTATTTTNGTCTTCTATATCTACTTATTTGGTAAATGGGAAAGTGTGACACAAAGATGAAATGATATCACACCACATAAGAAACCCACGTCAAATCTGAAAAATGGAACAGTGATCAGTTGTTTTTTTGTGCCATCTCTTAACTCCAAGATTCCCTCCACAGATTCGTATGTTACTAGCTTAGCTATTTGAATGATTATTCTTACTAAAAGTAAATAAAATAAATGGGATTCAACAGCCATATTGAAACAAAGGGAGCAAGTTTGACAGATTGGAACATACTTCTTCTAGGATTTGAAATAATTCTCAGTAGTATTGTACTCCTTTGGGAGAGAATGGACCCCTACATTTTAAGTGAATAAATTAAAGATATCTATTAATTCAATTTTAAGCTAAATATCCCAATGGGGTAAAAAAGTGATGAAGAAAATTAAACTCAAGAGGGAAATTACAGCAGAATATTAAAAAAGGGAAGGGGAGAATTAATAAGAAGAAAAAAATTAAGTGAGATATTTATTCTGTGGTATTCACGTACATTTTCCCTATTGATCACATCTTAGAAGTGCTTTTAGCTCCACCATGTCATGCATTAGGTGAAAGCAAGGCTTGGGACATGTTATTACTACTTGCAACATCTGGTCCCTAACACTTTCTTCTTTGATCAACAGTATGTCATGTGTTATAGTGAAGCAGATTGCATAGTTCATCCTTACTGAACCTTCACCCTCAGGACATCATGTGAAAGGCAAACTCCATCTGCCTCAGAGAAACCAAAAATAGTCTGAAATGTAGAAATTCACTGTGGTCACAACATGAATTAGTGTTAAAACAAAACTTAGAAATAAACTCTTGCTGCTTCTGCAAAGATATAGCAAACTATATATATATTTTTTTATAGGTGGTGATCTGAAAATTCTCTTCCATTTTGCTTCACTTTCTCCCCATTGTTTTGCAAATTAAGTTTTCACTGAAGTACACAGCCATAGCACAACCTGAATCTAGGTGTAACGTGCAGCAGGTACTACACAATCTTGTTTCTGTCATTAGCAAACTGTGATTAGAATGATGGCACCTCCATCGCATAGAAGTCAATCAATATATGAACACCAGATACCAAAATTGGATGGAAATTTTCCTCTTTCTTTTCTCTGCCTAAAATTAATTTCAAGATTTTCATCTCAGAGTTGCAGAAGAAGTTAAGAGATGAGTGCAGCCTAAGAGCTAGATGCAGGTGAATAAAAGCCTCAGTATCTCTATATGTCCTGCGTCAGGCCATATGGCAGAGGCATGTGCATGCCTCCACAGGTCATAAGGAGCGTCCTTCGTCAGACACAAGCTAGGGAGTAAGCCTGGGGATTCTCCCTCCCTTCCCTGCTGTCTCCTGTGACGACACAACTAGCCTGTCTAGCAGGGCACAGCAGTTCCTCCTGCTCCTCTCAGTCTGGCGTGTTGGGTCAGGGTGCCAGAGGAATAACACTGAGAAAGGGAAACAGATGGGAGGTAATGCTTCACTTCCCTGAGAAATGTCCACCTAAACTGATCTGGCTTATTTTGTGTATTGGTGTGTCAAGAACACTGACATGTGAAGCACTAGGAAACACAGAAATAAATTACCATGGCATTGCAAGTTTATCAGCTGAGCTGCAGCACTTATAAATTTGAACGCCCATGACAGTTCCTGGTAATGCTGCCAATTTGACTGGGAGTAGTCTGTAATATTAAAGAAAAAGTAATGCACATCAATAATACATGGAAATCAACTGGCATGATAACATGATTACGTCTATTACACATATTTATGTTATTCTGCACAATACAATGCAGCACTGTTTTGCACTGAGTTTGTACTCTGTAGTGTACTCAACTTGTGCTCCCTGAAGCCCAATGAATTCTTCCTGTTAGATAGCTGAGTTGTTTGAATGTTACTTGCTTTTCCCACATGGTCATATGCTGAAACCTGTTGGATATCCAGCTGTTTTCATCTGGCTCCTTAAATGGCATGCTTATGTGAAATCAACCGTTCCCATCTTCTATGTGAGGCCTAATTTGCCCTCACGTTAGCACTCTTTCTCAAGCAAGTTGGTGGAAACTGCTGGTAGGTAAAAGGAGGCACGGATTTACAGGATTACGTTGTGTATTCCTGATATATAAACTTCTCTTCCTTCTCCTCTTCCTCTTCTCCAGGGAATATTGCTTTAACTCATGGGGACAAAAACCTCAGCCAAGTATGAGAGTTCCTCTGGATGTGGGTCCCTGCGAAGGCCTCAAGTTAAAAATGTACATTTCTAGTAGGAGGAGTAGAATTTATTCCACTAAATACAATTCACTGATGAATTATTTCCATAGCAGAAAAGAAAGTGATCACAAAATTTCAAGATATAGCTTATGAATTTAAATGCTTTTCAAAACAGTCCCATTAGAGAAAATAAAGGTGATAAAATGTGATACAAGTTCCATTTCAGAACATTTTGATGCAGGACTAATGCAAGATTTTTCACTTGAGATTTTACTAATCAGTAGCTATATCACCAATAAATGCAGATTATGTTTCATATAAAGTTTACAGATATTTACACTACTGGAGCACAAATATAATTTCACCTCATATTCTATACATTTTACTTTTAACATGTTAAAGCAAATGAAACAGTACTTACATACTTCAAAAAGCTCAAATTTAGGTGGATAAGATGGATTAAAAATGAATACTCTTTAACAGTTTAGAATTTTCCTTAGACTTCTAAGTAATAAGAATTTTTTTTTTTTTTTTTAGCACGTCTGGGTCCTATGTTGTTGCATGCATTTCCACAGAGCTGTGAAAGGATGAATAAGACAATATTTTGAATTCAGGCTGTTGCAGCTATAAGAAAGTTAAACCACAGCTTTGTTATATACTGTTCACTTTAAACTTGTTGAAATATTTCTTGCTTCTAATGTTCTAAGTGCTAGCAGAAATAGTTGAAAAGCAATCATTTGTATGATCAAATTCTGAACTAAAGAAAAATCATGTCAGACTTAAGAGACAGTTTATGCACATTAAACTGAAATGGAGCTGCTAATAATTCCAATCAATTTCTTTGATTCTTTCTCATTACTTTGTTTGTCAATGGAGCAGTAATCAGAAGACTGTTTTTTCCAGTACTCAGGTCTACTACATTAAGTTAAACAACAGATGTTGAACAGATGTTCTCATTATTTTAGTGGCTTGATTTCTGGTTAGTCTCCAAGTTGTTTTACTTGACTAAATGTTGCTTCACTCTTTCTGTAACAGACAAAATATCTGAAAGCATCAGCAGTCAAAATGTCGTTAACAGAAAGAGTTTCATCAAATTTTGATATGGTAAATGGACACATCACATTTTTTTTTAATACATTAATAAAATAGCTTGCTTTCATATTATTCATATTAAAATTGAAATTCAAGCAACATACTAATTGATATTCCTATATTTTAGCCCCTGAGATGCAGCAATACTGGATCTATGTACAAACTGGAAGATGAGAGACTGCAGAGCAGCTCCGCAGAAAGGGATCTGGAGGTTATGGTTGGTGGCAGGTTGAACATGAGCCAGCAGTGTGCCCTGGCAGCCCAAAGGGCCAACCATGCCCTGGGGTGCATCAGGCCCAGATCTGCCAGCTGGGAGAGGAAAGGGATTGTCCCGCTCTGCTCTGCCTACTGAGGCCTCACCTCGAGCACTGGGTTGCAGTTCTGGGTGCCACAAGGTAAGAAGAAAATCAAACTGTCAGAAAGAGTCCAAAGAAGGGCTACAAAAAAGATGGGGAAGGGTTTGGAGAGCAAGAGATGTGTGAGGAGAGTGGCTGAGGTCCCTTGGTTTGTTCAGCCCAGAGCAGAGGGGGCTGAGCATCTTCCTCCCAGGGGAGCAGGGGGGCAGGTGCTGATCTCTACTCTCTGGGGACAGCAACAGGATCAGAGGGAATCGCATGGAGCTGTGTCAGAAGAGGGTCAGGCTGGGAGTTAGGAAAAGGTTCTGCAGCAGGTGTTGGTGGGCACGGAACAGCTCCCCAGGGCAGTGGGCACGGCCCCAGGCTGCCGGAGCTCAAGGAGCGTTTGGACTCTGCTCTCAGACACAGGGTTTGGGTTTGGGTGGTGCTGTGTGGAGCCAAGAGCTGGACTCGATGACCCTTGTGGGTCCCTTCCAGCTGAGGTTATTCTATGACTCTGATTCTGTGAGTAGTAGTAAATATTGCCATTTAAATGTAACATTCCAAGAGCAAAGTTTCCTCATATAACTTTATGTATAACACTCTAAATAAACACTGAACATTTTTTTCTTCAGATTTTTCTTTATATCACAGTCATAGGAACATTCTGAACTCATCATCATGCTCGTAATTCATTATGTGAATTTCAGTACAAATTAGACACTCACCAGGGCTGCATGCATTTAGACAGTAAATATTCAGATCAACATGTTTCTGTGATGAAAATAACTTCAGTGTTAAGAAGTGGACATCGACATAAAGGTAATTAGTGAAAGGTCTACAGTCCCATTAACACCATGTCCCCATATTGGTGGACAAAAAACTTGAATGTGAGCTGGCAATGTGTCCTTGCAGCCCACAATGTCAACAGTATCCTAGGCTGCATAAAAAGAGGGGTGCCCAGCAGGGTAAGGAAGGTGATTGTTCCCCTCTACTCTGCTCTTGTGAGACCCCACCTGCAGTACTGCATTCAACTCTGGGGCCCCCAGCACAGGAAAGACATGGAGCTGTTAGAGTGCATTCAGAAGAGGGCCACAGAAATGATCAGAGGCCTGCAGGTCCTATGAACAGAGGCTGAGAGAGTTGGGGTTGTTTAGCCTAGAGAACAGAATTCTCTAGGGAGACCTTATAGCATCCTTCCAGTAATTAAAGGAGGCCTACAGAAAAGGTGGGGAAGAATACTTTATCACAGAATATAGTGATAGGACAAGAGATAATGGCCTCAAACTAAAATAAGGTAGATTTAGATTAGGAAGAAATTCTTCACGATGAAGTTGGTGGGATGCTGCAACAGGCTGCCCAGACAAAGTGTGGATGTCCCATCCACACTTTTAAGTGTTTAAGACCAGGTTGGATTGGGATTTCGGCAACCTGGTCTAGAATCCTTGCCCATGGCAGGTGGGTTGGAACTAGGTCCAAACTTTAAAAGTCCCTTCGAACCCAAAACATTCTCTGATTCTAGGATTCTATGATCTCCGCAAATATAAATCTTCACTTCTCCCTTAAGATTGCTTTTATTGTAACTTTTCTCCTCACTAAATAAGAACAATGTCCTGTTTGGTTTCCTTTGCCTCCTCCTTGCTGGGATGCCAGCTTCTACAGCTTGGTGACCTGTTGATTCAAAAGTGTCCTCCTCAAAAGTGTCTTGGCTGAGCCCCTGTTACTGCCATACCAACTGAATACATGGACAGAGGTGATTGTTTGCCCAAGATGATAGTGCAAGATATGGATCTGGTAAGAGGACTCAGCATTCATGTCTGTCTGGCATGTTAAGGGAGTGGTGCATATTCTCCAGCAGCAGTTGCCTCCAGTCATGCCACCCACATCACTGTAGCTCAGTAAATATAATATTGTCATGACTTGTAACACATCTTGGGCTTTGGCTGCTCCAACAGCACAGGGTCTCAGGGCTTATCTGTGCTCACCATCTCCTCAATAGGATTTAGCAGTCACTGAGAGGGGCAGAGCTTTTGGGTCTCCTGTTTTAGCTTTGACATCTGATCCCTGCTATGACAGAATCCTGGCTGAGGCGGGGAGTCATCGTGTGGCAAACAGCAATCCTTGAGGGCACCTGGGTCTGGGGAGGCTACTGATCCACTCTCTGGATTTTGTTGGGAGCCCCTGAGAGGCGAGCTGGGACTGCAAGAGAAAAGCATTTGAAAGGAAACACAAGCAGATCCCAGGGCTGGGGGGGAAGAAAATGCTGTCACAAACATTGTCCACTTCCCAGCAGATATCTCAGGATACCACCAATTCATGGCAAATCCCCCATTATATTATTTTTTCAAAAGACTGAAGCCATCAGTGCTGAGACCCAAATGGATTGTGGAAGAGATCCATCCACCTCAGAGAAAAGGGAGAGAGGCCATTAAATGTAAAAGATTTTTAATAATGATTTTAACCAAATTACTGATGAAGATTTTCTATATTAATTTGGACTTTGGGTGCTGGTATTATTGTAATTAGACTTATAATTGTTTATAGGCTTTGCTTAGGCTGTTCTGTTTTAGTCAAGGCAATGATAAATTCTTGGTTCTATAGAGTAGGATTTGATCCTCCTCATCTGTAAGAAGATTTTGAGTGTGGGAATACCCAGGGATGATGCTTTTATAGATGATGACTTTCTGTATCTACAAGAAGTGGATACAGGCATGTTCGTGTAATGAACATAGGCACTGGTTTGATTTATTTTTTTTTCCCAACAGTGGGAACTGATTTTTGAGTTTGGCATGTTTTAATTCCAGCAATCTGAGAGATGTAATGAAGTATATGGACAAGTGAACCCCACACACGTTAATAAGTCTTTGTTGAAGTCAGTTAGAAGCTCTGATACACAAGCAAAGATTTCTTTATATGAAAATCTCTATTTTGACCACTGTATCTTAGGCATTTTTTTCTAAAACCCTAACTACTGTTTAGAACACCCTATAACCATTTAGCAATTATTGTATCTTCAGCTTTTAAGCATACAATGTGTTGGCTGAGGTATTTAGTATTCTTTGTTTTACTTCATGCCTGAATCTCACAGTTTCTGAAATGTCCCTGTAAATTGTTCAGCAATTAATATGAAAATGTACAGTTACAAAAATGTCTGAACAAGAAATTTGGCACTGCAAGCTTTACTTGTGGCAATAGTGTTGAAAACAGCAATGACTTGCAATGACAGAATCGTAGATTGAATCAGCAGTTCTTTTAACCTGAGTCTGTCCCAGACCTTTCTCAGCCCTGAACATTAGCAGGGATAAAAGACTGTAAAGGTAAATCTCTTCTCAATACTTGCAATTTCAAAATAAGCCATAGTTTTCAGAATCAGCTGCTCTTAGCTGCCCAGAGCTAAACAAAGCCAGAACATAAATGATATTCTTTCAGTTTCTTGAGAGTTTCCTCCGTTACCTTTACCTCTTTCAGCCTCGGACCATCTGTGCCTATAATCTTTCTTTTCTCCCTCTGGCCTGTGGCTGCTTTATGAACCTTAAAAGCAAATGGAAGGTTTGCAACCACTATTTCTGGCTGGGGGTTAAGTGCTCCCTTTAGTTTCTCTTTCTAGTTTCCTTGCTGAATTATTACCACTTTTTTAAAAATACTTAGGTTATATGTACCAGGAATAGCAGAGGAAAAAAATACCCATATTTATATAACAAATATCATAAAAAAAGGTCTCAGAAATTAAACTTAATTTAGTTCCAAATACAGGTACACACTTAGAAATGAACATTTGTTTCCTGCTAATATTAATTAAAGAAAACATAGTTCAAATTACCACAAAAAAGTTCATTATTATACTTTGCCATTCGAGCAATTTGCAACGAACAGCTAATAGAATGGACTACCACAGGAACGAATCGAGTGAATGAATAGTCTTGCTGCAACAGTGCTAAACTAGTGACTCACTTATGTGAAATTCAGGAAAGTGCAGTGGATGTAACCATGGTTGCAGAGCGTTAAAACCTAACTCTGCTGTATCTTGCAGGAGACAGATACTTTCTCTGATGCCAAAGTGCTGTGTCACACACAGACAATTAAACTATGACTGAAGAGACCAAGTTCTATGGCCTTTTTAGAGCAAAATGAAATGACTGACTTCAGTGGATGTTAACATCTAGTAGACTATGAAAAAGGCTGAGGACAAACCAGAGAAGGTTTTACTCCATCTGATAGGTGGATCAATCACATATTATTTGGCAGCAGCCATAATCAGGCAAAAAAAATTGAAGTAATGTCAGAAATTCTGTCAAATATCACTGCATGGAAAACTGTCATTTTAGCACCTAGCATTCCCTAGTCTCAGCTAAGCCAGCGTACATTACCACATTACCAGGATGTCTGTCAATGGTATAGCAAAGAAAATTATAGCAGAAAACATTGAGGCTTTTTTTTTTTTTTTTTTTTTTAACAGGATGTTAAAACAAAACTGGATAGTGTTTTTATGTGAATGCATCAGTTTTCTTGACATTTTCATGCTGTCACTCTGGCTTAATTTCACCACCTTTACCAAGGACATTGGCAAAGGAAACTCAACAAGCAATGACTGATGGTGAGAAGAAAAAGAGAAAGAGGTATTGCTTTGAAAACCCAGTCTCAACAAGCAGAGAGTGTATGGTAAGGGTTCACATCATTTTCAATAAATTGGCCTCCTCTGGGAAAACGTGTATCAGTGAATAATTTACTGTGTCTTAGGTACCTTTTTAGGGGAGGGAATTCTGTTATGATTACTGCTCCCCTGCTCAATCAAAGGCTGAAATGACTGATGTTTTTCATCCCATTTTCTTTTTGTATTGGTCATAATTACTGTGGTTACACTTCGACTAGGGGCATGAAAAGGCTATAGCTGTTCTACTAAATTATACAGAAACAGGCGAATTAAGACCAATGAAACCAGAACTTTTTCCCTCCCCACTAGCAGGCACATCTATCTGCATTAGCCAAGTGGCAGACAATATGTGTGTAAAAAAGGAAGACAGAAAGAGCAGAAGAAGATATCTTTTTGATCTATTTCTAAATCAAATCCAGACTTAATTGCAAGTTAGCTAGACTTCCAGAATTAAAATCAGCCTGGAGCTGCAGGCTGAGGGTAGAAAATGCCTCCGCCCTGAGAAATGAATGTCCTGAACAATGGGGGAGACTGACACACAGGATTCTGCCTGTTCAAGCAGCCTAAATCTCTGGTGCTGCCTCATCTGTCTCTTGGCTGCCTGAAGAGCTGGTGTAACGACTCCACGGACGCTGCAGCATTCTGTTGGGTTGTTTTTAACTATGCTGAAAAATGTGGTGGCGTAAGTAGAACAACTGTGTTGACTCGAAGATCACATAAACTAACTTTAGAACTGTCCTGGAAGGGAAGGAAGAGGATTACGACAAGCTCGTGTTGTTACACTACTTCAGTGTTGACATCTTATAAATCATAGAATCATAGAATCATAGAATCATAGAATCATAGAATGCCTTGGGTTGGAAGGGACCTCAAAGACCATCTAGTTCCAACCCCCCTGCCGNCAGCTGGATCAGGTTGCTCAGAGCCCTGTCCAGCCTGACCTTGAAGGTCTCAGGGACGAAGCATCCACTAAAAAAAAAATGCCAATGCCGACTATATTTCAAGTCATCATGGTGGGTTATTGGGAAAAGTTTTTGATTAGCAATGATCACGCCTCAGGTTAACCTCATTGGCTACGATACTGCCACTGCGCAAAGCTATAAACATATCTCACTATTATTTTAAATACAGTCAAACCTTATTTGGCAGTAATAAGGGGCACAATAGAAAGGAAAACTGCAAGAAAAGTCTTTTGTGAAACTTTGAAATTTTGGGTTGGAAGAGGTGGCTTTCAGTTGTAGGGAAGAAACAAATACAAATCACAAAGACTGTGTCATGTTAGTTGT
>VXAV01003875.1:0-29301 GCA_013399715.1 Alectura lathami
TCATTTCAAGAAAGTTCCCACACAAGGAACTGAAACAGTTGCTAGACTCAAATAATTGTCTTGCTTTTCAAGGAAAAGAGCATCTGACACTGTGCAGATCTCTAGTGTCTTTTTCTGAGGAGAGGAAAACAGTTATGTTTGATTTATTGAAAGAGGCTACATGTAAAACTTTCAATTATGTTATTGTTCTTATTTGTTTTGATGCATTTAAAAAGCCATACTGTAGTGCTTTACGACGTGATGTGTGTTCTTTTTTTTTTTCTTGTCCGTGTTTCCTTTGTGTTTTTTTGTTTGTTTGTTTGTTTGTTTTAATATTACATGGATTCAAGATGCAGTTTAATTCATGTGTGTGAAGTATAGAAAGGCATACAGGTGCACAGGCAAAAAATGCACAACAGCAGGGAAGAGCAAGCTGAATCCTAGTTCAATCCACTCACAGTCTAAACCTCGGAAAATAAAGCAGCCGAGGCAAGAACAAAACGTGGCAGCCACGTCTCTGTAAGATGCTTCTTAGGACTGCAAAGAACATCAACGCATATTCTGGCACCCCGACTTTGCTTTATGCAATCCCAAATGCCCTAGCCAGATGCCAAGGCAAACAGATCAGCCACCAGTTCCTCTCACTATTCCTCTCCAGGAATTCAATTACAGAAAATGACTGCCTGGTGAATACACTTCCCATTAGCTTCCCCTGGACCTTGGAGCTCAGATTCATTTATAAAGCAGAAATAACCCACAGGAGGGTTCTTAAAAGAGTGATTTCTTTTAAAGGTCACACGTGCACTTCTGAAAGAACTGAACACCTGTGCAGAAGGAATTATTAGAGTTCTTATGTGAAATGCAGGTTTTGTAGCCATCAAAATATCAAATGTAAATGCTTTCATTTTTCAGAATTTTTAAAATGTACCCATTTGCACCTACATTACATATAGCTAAACACGGCACTTGTATATGATGGTCAGAAACTCACCTCATACCTAAATACGTTATATCCAGCATCTTTATAAATCCATCATTTGTCCACAAAAGAAAGCTGAAAATAACGTTTTCTCTGACACTGTATTTAATTACCTTAACTAGATAATCCTGGAAGGTCTGAAGTTAAATGCCACAGCTTAGGAATGCTGTTACCCCTTTTTTTTTCCTCACTCTGACTTCGCTAAATGTAACAATTCCAAGAGAAAAGACCACAGCTAGAGCCCAGCACCCAGAAGAAATCCCAGCTGGTTCAGTTGTTCCATTACTGAGGTATGTAGACAATCATTCATCAGCCTGTCAACAAGATTTGAGAAGGTTGTTCCTCTAAGTAATAATTTTTTTTTATTTTTTTTCCTGGAGAAAAAAATGCTTTCTATATTACTCTGGAAACTGGGAAGAAAANNNNTTTTTTTATTTACCCTGGAAACTGGAAAAAAAAAAAAAAAAAAAAAAAAAGATAATTTAACCTCAGAAACCAAGACTAGTGTCTTATTTGAGCAGTGCAGCTGTTACTCAAATACGAAGCAATGCAGTTTTCTGAAACTTCAGCTGAACACAAAGCCTCTCATGTTGCACTAAATGGGAAAAAAAAAAAAAAAAAAAAAAAGTGGTGATTTTGCTAAACAGGGCATTTAAAAAGAAATCTCTCTTAGATTAATTAATTGGTTTGATTTTATGTAGGCGAGAAAGATTTCTCACAAGTACTTGGTCACAGAAGCACAGTGTCAGACTGTACTAATGGGTTACTTTTCCTTCCCTGTTTTCAGGCTAGAGGAAAAAGAATATGTCAGAATTATCCATTTCCCATTGAAAATTTCCAAATGGTATTTGACTCTAGAACAAAAATCCATAGACTGCTATGAAATGAAGTAATAAAATTCCTGGATTATACTGACAGCCTCATCTCCTTGCTAAAAGCAATGACTTCAGTATCATTCTCTAATTTCTCTTTTTTTCCAAGTTAGGTGAAAACCAGTTTGCAGTCTACCTACAATGCCTGGCCTCTGTTGCTGAGGAATTTATTATATGCATTTCCAAGTCTGCATTAACTGTGACTTTCCAGTTTATTAACTATTTACATCTGGTATCACATAAGCATGTCTAACATAAGCACTGCTGGAGTAGATGTATGTGCTATATAAATAATGGAGGAGTAATGGATTGGATCAGCTCCATCTGGAAACAGGATAAACTCTTTGATACCCCAGGCAGGAGTTCTTTCTGAAGGACCAAACTGAGGTGAGTTTCTTACTGGAGAAAGATGTTGAATTCTTTCACGGCTGTGTTGGAAGACAGGTCACTGTAGTCACAAAGCAGGACCATATATAAATAAATTAAAAGGCAATGGGTGAGCTTGGTTTGTCCTCCAGGAACAGGAATTTCAGTGCCAGAAAATGGTCCTGGCCCCTAGAGTACAGCTTGGAAGCTGAGATGGATGGAGCAGATGCATCCCATTCAACCCAGAAGCTCAGAGGGACCTGTTCCCTCTGAGACCAGCCTCGGGGGTGGATCCAGTTGATCACAGGATGTCATGACAAGGGGTGCCTTTTGGCATCCCTGTTTCAGCCATCACAGTACAGCAAAGAGTGCTCTCCTCCACAGGAAAGGGGACTAGTGGCACATACCTATATACATACATACACATGTCTGTATACATAAATATTTGGAAGTTCCATTCCATTACTAATGTATGATGTGAAATGACATCAAAAAAGAGAGATCTGGAGCCAGCTAATTTCCAGATATGCGGTGAAAATTTAAAAAACAAACAAAAAACATGGGCAGAATGAATTGGATGTGCCTACATGGGAGGTGATGGCAAATGCACGCTTAACCACATCAGGCTTAGAGCTCTTTCTTCATCAATACTTCAAGAGCCATTTCTAATACAGCAGAGACGGCAGCAAGGAGATCAGAGGAGCACATTACAGGCATGAGGATTACCAAGCTGCTGCACTCTTGATGAATGCAGATGCCTCACATTCATCTTGCGCTTTGTAATCCCAGAAAGATGTATTTAGTAGCTGTACCTCAGCAATGCTATTTTCACCTGCCAGGAATTACGGAGACAGCTCTGGTTGTGCTCAGTTCACATTTTCGAGTTTTCTTTGAAACTGCATGAACTGGAAAATGGAGGCTCTGTTTGTCTGTCTTCTGGAGATGGGCTTCTTGTCCTGGACAGGATCCATTGAACTATGCTACAAATGTTTTGATCAAGCCCTGCCTAGCCTCACAACTTGGGAGCTTCCAAGGCAAAGAGCAGGTCTGAGATTAATTCAAACAGTAGTGAGGAAAATATCTGAACTACAATGTTAGCTCTTTCTCCAGTGTATCCTTCCAGGCACATCTTGCACAACTGCTAGTAGGTACAGATGTGTAACAAGAGAAAAATTGTTTTTATTTTTGATGCAACAGTGGTGTCAAGAAAACAATCAGATGGTGCTGCTGTTAGGTTTGTAAATGGATGGCTAATAACTGGAAGCTGGTACAAATTAGATCAGACTGATTTTGCTTTAGGTGAGAGCTTGCTAATAACACCGAAATGCACTATGAAGAGAGGTGTTGTTCAACCTCCCTGCTTGGCAGAAACCTCATCCATCACGAAATTGTTGCAGTTGAATATAGCACATTTATACAGTCTGTGAAAGATTTTCAAAAGCACCCAGGAGATTAAAGTGCATAAGTGCCAATGACTTCAAATGGTAGTTGCTTTTGTGAATTTCAGCCCCTGAGTCTACAGTAAATTTAGTAACAAAAAATACAGTTTGAATTACTATCTAGCTTTACATAAGCTTGACAAGCCTTGCTTTTGTTTTAATCTGACTTACACTGAAAGGGGAAAACAAAAAAAAATGACTTTTTTTCTGATACTATCAAACTGGAAAGTAACCTTTAGAACAATATTTAGTTTGATAGGGTCACCAATGCAAGTGCTCCTAGCTGCAAACAGAAGTCAGCAGGTGCAAGTCATCAGGTTAGTTTATGTCTGAGAAGAGGCCTGTAAAGGGAGTTGACTGACCTGGACTAACAATCTCACCTAAAGAATACTACTGCTGACAGAGCACATGAAAGTGGGTTAACAAGGGGGAATAACATAGCCTGAAGCATGCAAACAAAAGTAAACACTCGACATTGATTTGCATCAGAGTGCTCAGCCTATTTTCCAAAAATAGTTATGTTGATTCCAGCAACCAATCAAGCCTTATCAGCAGTGTATTAAAATAAAAGCTATTCATCTGAGAATGTTTCAGCAAGAAACGGGCAGCAAAATCTAGAGGGAGTGAAATTTGGTTGCTAGGACAAAGAAAAAGCAACACGAATGCATGCCTGTTCATGCCACAATAGTTCCGGCACTCCCCAAAAGTTTTGCAGTAGCTGAGAAAACAAATGTCTGTGTAAATGTGTCTCCCTTGGCTGTGTAGTTTTATATTCCCGAGATACAAAACACTTTTCAGTGGCATTTTGCAAGCACTAAATCCATCACCTACATATTGTCAGCTATTTCTAAAGCAGAGTTAGAAGGACTTCCAGAACCGGTAAACGGGCTGCTGCTCTGCAGCACTGGGAGTTGCAAAGGGTGTTGGGTGATTTCTTCACAGATTTCTGATGAATATACATTTGAATGAAGCAATCCCTTTCCTACACACACACGTTTTGTCAAGTGCTTTGTTATCACTCAAGTCTTGCTGTGGGCAAGACCTCACCAAATCTGCCCCTCTACCCTGGCTGATGGGACCCATCCAAACACGGGCTGTCCACCCGTGCCTGGCAGGCACGTTGGACCCAAGGGCGAGAAGGCTGAGCTTTAGGAGACATTCAGTACAAGGAGTGATGAATTTTGAGGTGGTAAATCTGTATCGACAGATCCAAGAGTTATAGCTCACATCCTCCCTTGTGCTGCAGTCCTGCAGCCCAGCCCCCTGCTCCACGCTGCTGGGCTGCTTGCGCAGTGTGGTGGCACGCGATGCAAATAAAACTCAAGGGCAGGCACAGTGTAAGTGTAGGTCATGCCAGTGCACCCAGCGCTGTTTTCCAGTTTTCCTGTGTACCAGCTGCACGTTTTAGGTACATGTTTGAGCTAGAGCTCTGACTGTGCATTGGCACTGAAGGAATGCTGTGCAGATGAAAAAGTGACATTCAGCATTTTGTGTTTGTTTGATCAGTCTGCTTGTATGCAGGCAAAAAATTTACTCAAGAGAATTCTTGAGTCATTGAGCATTCTTCTCACTAGATACTTCCAGGATTTCCCTTCATTTTCCTACATTTTTCTTTGTTCCTAGCCTAAACCTTGAATCTTTGGCAGCTGTAAACTATAAATACTATTGAAAGTTACTTATTTAAATTGGTCTTATTGACTACAAAGCTTGCAGGATTGCAATTGCAATGCACAGCACAGAATCAGGATAATGGACTTTTAATTCAGATAATAGGCAGTAACTAATGCACACATGTAATAACAAAGAAAATGTAGGTACCTCTGTGATGCTAAGAAAAAATCACCTTAATGGAAAAGTGTTTTTTTAACTGTGAAAAAAACATTTACTTCTTTGGCATAAAAGTATATAGAATATCATGCATAATACTTGTTCTCTCCAAGGCAATACTGAAAAAGCAGAAACAGAGGAGCCAATCATCCATCTTTTTGCTATGCAGCAGATGTCAATAAGCTGCAGTTTGTGTTCCATTCTATTAAAATCCCAATGTCCCAGACAATAACCTATATTTCAATAAACACAGGTCTAATGTCCATTGAGACGTGAGTGAATGCTGAGTGGAAAACGACTTCTGTGTCTACCTACCTCCAAATTGTGTTTTATCCATTTTCATTTACCAGATTAAAACAATTGATTGCCTTAACTTATCCATTGTAAAGAAGAAAACTCTATGATCAAGGGAATATTGACAGCAGAAGAATTCTAGTGGAAGAAAAATTACCTTTCCCTCTTAAACAACAGTTTTAATTTCTCCAAATACAATGTCTCTCAATTCACTTTTAAATCCTAGATGCAAGAGATGTTTCACAGAATCTCCAGGGGCTGTAGGTACCATATGTCAGTGGAAAGTTTGGAGGGCAAACTGCAGGATGACTGATCAAACACTGAGATTTTTATTTTTAACTCTAAGACAGAATTTACACAGCACAGCTGTGATCCCTAACAGCCTGCCAATTGCCTTGCATAACTTGAAACGCATTGCAATGCCTCAGCACTTGCGACGTTGCCCAGGTATCCCCTAAAGACAACACCACACTGTTTAGTTTTACATAACTGAACGGGAAAAAACCAAAGTAATTCATTACATGAGCAAAAGAGTGAGTGGGGAATGAAATACTCCAGCTCTTCAACATCAGGCAACCACCTCCCTTCCCTGCCAGTGTTCCCCCTCCACCCACTCTCTCAGCTGCAATTCTCTACCCACACCCTCTGCCTCCTCCTTAGTGCACTGCCATTATATATGTCCCCTCCACCTTGCCCATAGCCCTTTCTGCTATAGCAATCCCCTTTACTCACCTCTGCTCCCATGCTTTGCCACTGTCTCCCATCAGTGTGCCCACTTCTTCCTCTTCCCCCAACAGCTGTTGGGACCACTCTGGGCTTTAGGTAAGAGTGTTTACTCCACAGCCCTGTGGCTGCCCAACCATGAGGTCTAGAGGTGATGGTCATTTTTGAGCTGCCTGCTGTTTTGGCTATGAGGTTTGCCTGCCTGTGTTAGCCAGCTGCCTAGCCAGGCAGGCAGGTTTGTGCTCCCATCAGCCACCAAATTACCCTGCAAGCCAGCCCTGCCTCAAGGCTGTGCAGGACTGAGATGAGGTTTGTGTAAGCATTTGATAATCTGAGATAAAACAAAAACAAACCCCATATTCCTACATTACTTCCCATGTGCTTCCAAATGATATATAAGCAGGGACCAAACACATTTTCTATGTCTGGCTTGCTGGCAGCCAATGCTTTAAGCCCCTGGTGCCAAAAGCAGCCAGCTTTATGCCATCACAACTGAGTGTGGCCAAGCTAGGAGGAGAATTCTAGGTACGTCCATGCCACACAAATATTTCACTGTGGCTTGTGTGCATGATTTGTCACAGTGTTATGCATGAGTGTCAGTGTTTCCTGTGCTACAATTATTACTATCATCATTACATTTCATTATTGCCACTGTATTGTTTTTTTTTATATATATATATCACTCACTATACTAAATGTGGGTATGGCTCCCAAGAAGAAATGATAATGGTTGAATAAAAATAGTGATATCATTTTGTCAAAAGCTGCAAACTAAGTTCAGCGAGTCACTGTGCCTTGTATTTTTGAAGAGGCCAAGTGTCATCCCCTCATGCAACCTCCCTCTGTCACATTAGCCCTGAAGTCTTCAGTGGGAATATTTATGGTGGAAACTACTACTGAATGTAACAGTATCAGCTTGGCCTTTGTGAAGGAGCATTAAATGATAACACACAGAGAAGGGGCAAGAGTCCACAGGCTTATTTCAAGGCCTATTTTTAGATAGGATATTCAGATTTTCTTATCAAATAATTGGACATCACACGTAAAGGCAAGGCAACTTTTTAGAATAAAATAGGAATTAATTTAAACCTTTACTGAGCTTCCAAAAAAAGATAGATTTAGAGATCATTGAAGCCTCTGCACCTGATTGTAATAATTTATTAATGGAAAAGGGGAAAGCATAAAAATGTCTGATCCAGTTACAATTCCTGCCTGATTTGCAGGCCAAAGAAGTGAAGATAAGGACATCTGCATGGAATCCTGTATCATTCCATTATTGCAGGGGTACTCATAGTATCATAGAATGGCCTGGGTTGGAAGGGACCTCAAAGCCCACCCAGCCCCAACCCCCTGCCGTGGGCTGGCTGCCACCCACTGGATCAGGCTGCCCAGGGCCCATCCAGCCTGGCCTTGAGCACCTCCAGGGATGGGGCACCCACAGCTCCTCTGGGCAGCCTGTGCCAGGGCCTTACCACCCTCTCAGTAAAGAATTTCCTCCTAAATTCCAACCTAAACCTCCCTCCTTTTGTTTTAACCTATTTCGCCTTGTCCTATCACTATCTACCTGCATAAAAAGTCGGTCGCCCTCCCTCTTGTAAGCTACTTTTAAGTATTGGAAGGCCGCAATGAGGTCTCCCTGGAGCCTTTTCTTCTCCAAGCTTAACAGTCCCAACTCCGGCAACCTTCCGTCATAGGAGAGGTGCTGTGGAACTATAAAGTCAAAGGTTCAGTATAGTTCCTTTAAAAAATGGCATATTCATATAAAGAAAAGGAAAAGCTAGACAGAGAGATCACAGAGAGGCTTCAGATTAATGGGAAATGATGTTTTGACTATAAGCCAACCAAATAATACTGTCACAGAAAATGCCAAAAGCCATGTCAATTTGTGGTAAGGGGATTGTCACTTGTAAAATAGTCAAGATAATTATTCTGCTGTGCTTGACACTGGTTGAGTTTAATTTGGATGGCTGCATTTCACTTCAGGCACACAAATAAATTGGCAGAGTTCAAAGAAGAATAAAAAAATGATTAAAAGGTTTGAAAAAGGAGGCCCACAAGATAAGGTCAGGGAAACTGGGTATAGGTCATCTGGAACAAATGAAATGGCATGAGGGAAGATTTAGGTTAAGTACAAACAAACTTTAGAGCTTTAAGAAAAGTTCAGCCATGGAACAAGCTGCCAAGGAAGGTTTTAGACTCACCATCTCTAGAGATACTAAAAGGCAAGAGACCATCTGTCAGGGCGAGTTCAGGGATAATTAAAAAAAAAACAGTGCTGCCACAATTTAGGAGTTGGACTAAATAACCCATTCATGACTAGACTCCAATAGACTTTAAGTGGCATGGCTACTCTTTTTAGGGTAAGTTCCTAAATCTGTGAAGATTGTCTTTATTGTATAAACTAGCACAAGTCAATTCTGCTGATTTCAGGTGAGGAAGGATATCTGCATTTGAGTATTTACAGTGGATAGACATTTAAGTATTTATTTAACCACAGCAAGAACACATCCTCCTTTTTTTCCCCATTATGCTTTGAACATGTGTACGGTGAGCACCTGAAAGATGGTATTGAAAAAAATAATTATTTTAGTTTAAACCATAATTCAGATCTGAAGTTTGTCATACCCCTTAGTTTTGCTAGCAAATAATGAACCAGTGCAGACCTTTCCAGGGACCTGGGGCTTGTGACTACCACATTCAGAGAAATTTCAGATCAGGTCAAAACTGGTGAGCGGTAAATGGTCAATAATGGATGTAAAGAAATGACTGCGTTGTCATACAGTTATGGCACTGAGATGACGCTGGAGTCTCAGCATCTCTTTTAGCCTCACGGCAAAACGTTGACTTTTAGGAGACGCCTTAGCAAGCTTCTCTTTGCTGCAATGCATCTGCTGGATTATGGGTTTTAAGGAAATATTAAGCAATCTAGCTCAAGTGGCCTTCAGTGGTGATTCAGCTGTACCACTGTGACTTTATTTTGGAAATTTCCACAGTTAGCTGCCAGGTCTAAAATGGGAGCTGGCAGGTAATAACTGAGGGTAGCAGAAGACACCTGAGATTCCTCTCCAGCGCAGATGCCTCTAGTTCTGTCTCCATGAGAACATCACCTCCTAGGGCTAGATGTGCACCACTGCCACACCCCCAACGTGCTCCATTTTACAGCCTGGTGAGTACCATTTCATCCCTCCTCCACGCAGATCCCTCAAGCTTTGGTTTTCATGACCAAGATATTGTGACACACTCCACCTGGTCTTCTGAGGCAGACAAGCAGGGACTATGGCTGTGAGGAATGCTCCTGGTCTTGCTTGGGAATGTCCCCACTCTGCTGCATTTTTTCACTGGATCCAATGGGTTTCAGACCAGTGTTTGGGAAACGCCATATGAGAGGTAAGATTTGCTGCAATACAAACATACCTTCTAGTGGCAGCCAGCTTTGATTTGAAGAGACAATGCTTCTTTAAAGTGTTAGCTTGTACTCTTAGCTCTGACGAAACAGCTGATGTCCTTCAGCTCATTGGCTGAAGGAGACTACTCAGGTGCTGCTGATATCCTCTTCAACAAGCAGGCCTGATGGAAACATGCTACAAGGAGCCCAGTGAGGAAATCATTTTACATTGCTTGGGGTGATCTTTGCAAACACTGGGCACAAGACACAGCACCCACAACTCAGCTGGAGCAGTGGATGCCAAGTGGGGACTCCTCTGTCATGCAGTCATGCACCTGCAAAGGCTGGCCAGGGATGTTTTGATCTGTATTGCATGCAGCTTGGCTAATGGAGGGCACAAAAGCAAGGTGAGGGGAAGGCTACTCATGAGGAACTGGCATGGGTTGCCCAGAGAAGTTGTGGATGCTCCATCCCTGGAGGAGATCAAGGTCAGGCTGGATGGGGCCTTGAGTAGCATGATCCAGTGGATGGCAACCTTACCCATGGCAGAGTGGTTGAAACTAGTTGATCTTTAAGGTCCTTTTCAACCCAGGCCATTCTATGATTCTATGATTCCACATGGTCTGTGACCTTCTAGTGGGCCAAGGGCCCACAGCAGGGCAAGGCTGTGGGAAGCAGGAGTCCAGCCCTGCTGTGCCTTCTCTGGAGCAGGGCCAGATGGCCCTGGGGCATGATGCAGGATCTGCCTTGGGCAGGTTGGGGAGCCCCAGAGGTAGGCAGGGGGAACAAGCACTAACAGTGCCCTCATGGTCCTGACAGGACCTTTCTCTTGTCATGGCTCTCAGCAAGTCTTCTGTAAAACTAGGGAGCAATAAATGCTTTTTGTTTTGGTTTATTTTCATGTAGAAGGGATTGATGTATCAATTTATTATATTGCTTTTCATCCCTTTTTTTCAGGTGATTTGTAAGGACGTTGCAAAACATGTTGTGTCCCAGTGGCAATACTCCACCCCTTTGAGAACTGGACATGCCACCTTTTTGCCTGCTGTCCCTTAACCAGTTATTTCTCTGTAAAAGGACCTTACAAATTACTCCAAGACTCCTTCATTTCTTTAAGAGGCACTCACAAGAGAACCTGTCTAAGCTTTTTGAAAATCCACGTGCACCTAGGTTACCATCACCCAACTCTCTGTTTACTGCAGCCACCAACAGATTTGTAAATTACAGCTGTTCTCAGGCCGGCGTTGGCGTATCATGGTTGTATGATGGCGCACCGTAGCTTCTCTAGAGCTACCAAACAAAGACAGTCTTTGTAAATCCCCAGATCCTCCTAGAACCCTTTCTAAAATCTTTTATTGATTTGCCACTGCTTATCCCCCTGGAATTGAGGCCGGTGTGAGGGAAGGGTTAAACAAGACTGCTGCTCTGTATCTGAGTTCCTCTAGAAGATGTGGGTGAATCTCACCCATTCCCTGCAATCTGTTGTTACTCATTTTGTCAGTTTACTCCAAAGTCTGTCCTACTAAACATTTCAGTTTGACAATGAATTCCTCAGGTTGATGCATTATAAAAAAGACCTCTCTTGCAAAAACCTCTGCTGTTAGTGGTAATGCAAAATTAATTTCTACTTTCTGCAAGACCTCAGCTTCCCTGCACCCCACAGTCCTCCAGTAGGCTACTAGTCTGAGGAGGGTTCAAAGAAAGCTATAACTGCAAATTGAAGCTTGGCTTTTGGCTTGCTTTTCCGCATTTAATCTGATAGAATTCACATACTTCGCTTTTTTCCTCATTTGGGCATTCTTGTTCCTTCTGATGGCGTTTTTTTGCTTCTAATAGTCCCCTTTGTTGTCTAGCTCTACAGGTCATTTTCATGGTCCAGGCAACAACGTGAACAAAGGATTTCAAACTCACAGGTAACTGTTCCGATCATTCAACCGTAGATTACTCTCTTTTGGTACAATCTGATACGTAATTTGGAGCAGAAGCAGATGTGTCTGGGGAGGATGTGGGTGTACGTGTTGGGAGTCATAACCCTGTTTTCTGTAACTCATACTGCTCCGAATAATCTTTCATGCTACCTTTGGGAACTTATGGGATTTCAGCACAGATATCCACCTAATTTAAATTTTGCTTTTCGTGACTTCGTTATTCCCAGCTATGTAGTGTCAGTTAACTAGAGAATTTGGTGAGTGTTTGTAAGTTAAAGACTCAAATTAATGCCTGCAAAGTGTAAATGCCCTCTTTTTCCTATCTTACTGAAGCTCTTGGTTGGATCAGACTCCTTTCCTCACCCCAGTAACACCCAGATATGTCTTTGAACAGTATGAATTAGTGACAGGAAAGGAAATTAAAAACTGCCACCTTGGATATGCACAAAGGATGAAAAGCAAGACTTGGGAGTGAGAAAGCTTTCTTATTTTTGGAAATATGAACTGAATAAGTGATGCAAACATGTTCATAGCAAGAGAATTGTGTGACAAGGGCAGCCACAATTAATATGAATAACATATGAGTTCACTATTTCCTCATTATGTTTCACTGTGTATTAAGACTACATTTGTAAGATGCTCTCTAAACTAACAATCGTCCTGCTGCTGAGACATAATTCATTTACTAACAGCCCTTGTTGCTGTGCTTCAATAATGTAATTGTTTTCTCTGTGTCGCAACATTATGATTATTCCTGTTGTGTAGGAAATTTAAGTCCAAGGAATGTCAGATCAAATATAAAAGCCTAGTGCTTACCCATAGTTTTTATTTGATTATGTAGCTATTACAGAGCTCATGCTATTTCACATGACATAATGCAGAACGCAAATGTAGTCCTTCATTACAGACATATGTTCGTCTAAACAAAATGACACCAACACAATCCAAACCCATTACAATTTTTCAGTTATTACGCTAAGGTGGTTATTAGACAGAGAGCAGTCTCTGTGAACAATAACAGGAGTACCTGTAGCCTCCACAAACTACACTTTGAGCATAGCAGCAGTGTTGTTTGAGGTTTATTTGTGAAATTCCTAAGCGCAGAGAATCGGTGCTGCTGAAGTATGCTCCTGGAGTGGAAGCACTCAGCTGTAGCTTGGAGAACTCTGACTTTACAGGTGATGTGCAGTAGGAAGTCATGCATACAGCCAGGGTCTGACACAGGCAGAGGTGCCTAAGGCAGGGTTGGGAAGCATTTAAGGTCATATCCCTGAAGTGAGATCTAAACCATTCTGTCCATTCCTGCGCAGTCTTGCTGTGCTTATTAAACACCTCACATGTTTTCTCTTTACATTCCTTCTGCACTGCCCACAGGATCCATAAGGCTTCCTCTGCCCAATATCTCTGAGGGCTCATCCTAACCAGCATGGTGCCAGAGCTCCTACTACCCACCATCATATTTTAGATTCTCATTAAATCGTTGCTCAGCTCTGTAAGTGCCTGAACCTGTGTAAGGCTGAGGCCTTCCCTCTGCCATCCTGCAGCCTGGCTTTCTCTCACAGCTCTACACCTTTCCAGTATCACTGCTCTGAGAGGTTCTCATGGGAAGTGATTGCCACCAGCAATTTTCCTTTCCCTTTATTCCTATCCCTTAGTAGTAGCTTCCAGTTTACATGAGAGGCCTGATGATCTGTCCTCTGTCCCAGTGATCAGAATTCTGCTGTGGCAGGTGGGAGAGGAGAAACTGAATGCCTTTAGACAGAGCTGAGAATTATACCTAAATGTCTCACACCTGAAGCAGTCCCAGTTCCAGGCTGTTCAGTCGAGGCTTGGCAGGCTGCTACCACTCAGCACGCCCGTCTCCATCAGCCTGAAGGTGAGGCTCATGCTGCTTTCTTGAAGAATTGCTGTAAACACCAATCCTTCAGAAAACACTTCTGCCTCTAATTTCCCCAGGGATGAAGATGCCTGTTGGAACCATTAAACCTGCTGATGAAACTGAGAAGAGGATGGGATCTTTGACATGTCTCTGTGTAGTGCATACCCCAGCTGCTCCATCTAAATAGGTCCCTCTTCTGAGTACAAGAAACCATTAAAACCATTTCTGAACCGTCCCTGTGCACTGTGTAGGCAGCTAATTTCTGATCAATTCGGAAGCCAGGCAAGATCTTTACTTAGGTTTAGCCTGGAACTGGTTTGTTGCTCTTTTACAGGAGGGAGAAAATAGGTACGTCTCAATTTAAGACAGCCATTGTTGTGGCTGTTCTCTATTAATCAAAAGGTGGGCTAATACGGTGCTAAAGTAAGGGTTTCATGCAAAATCACTTCAAGTTACTAACAGTGTAGACAGAGACAGGGAGTCTGTTATGATTTACTTATCATGTACTGAAAATAATATGAAAAGAGAGAAATAGCATAGAAATAGTTACTACACAGAGAATGAACAGCTGCATCAGAAAGAATTTAGAGCGTCAGCTTCTATTTTTACAAATAAAAAAAACTTCAAAAGATTTCTGGAGCTGGATTTGCTTTTTTTTTTTTCCTCCATAACAGTCAATGTGGTCCAAGCTGGGGAATTCTGAATTTTATCAAACAGGAAGGGCAATGACAATTTCCCCACTTAAGCCACTTTACTGGCATAATTGCAAGACAAAAATAAATGCTTACAGCTTCCTACACCTCTTCTCCTTCTGTCAGCTCCTGTCTGCAGCTTTTTACTTTAAGCTCATTATGAGAAAGTAATTTTATTGTCACATTTGGCTGGCAGCTGGAATTCTCCAAATGAGGTAAGAAGGGCTGAGGCACATGCTTTCATCCCTCAGCAAAAACCTTGTAACATACGGTGCTGTTATGTCTCCGAGCTTTAAGTGAACAGGAAAATAGGCATCTGGGCTGGGTTCATTTGTAACGCTGTGCTTGCTGGATTAATATGAAAAGACAGATGAAGGCAGACACTTTAATTACTTCACCCTAACTTTTTATTACAACATCAAGTAAAATGATGAGTTACAGAGGATAATGGGTGTCAAACACCTGGGATGAAGTCACACACAAGCTCATGGTTTGTTATCTGCCAATGGGGTTTTAAATATTGATCATTTCTGTACATGCATCTTTGTGTTATTTCTGATTTTCTTGATAAATCATTTCAGGGTTACTTTGCTTTAAGCTGTGAGGTAGCTACTAGGACTGGGACCCCGCTTTTTTCTTCTGGAATTTCCTGAACTGGGACTGTATCGCCACGGCCGCCCGCTCTGTCTCTGGCGCGTCCATGTCTATGTCAAATTCCTCTTGAACCTTCTTTTGTCCATCTGCCCAAAGAAAGCAAAACAAAACATCAATACATTTTTCAAACAGAGATGATCACCGGACAGCACACATGAAAAACCCTGTCCCTCCATCACAAACACAGCCGCAATGATGGGGAGCATATTCCAAAAAACCTCTGGGACCAGTTTTGGCAAACATAGCCAATCAAATCCTTTTCCTAAACAGCAGCATCTGTGACTGCCCCTTTACAGCCAGGCACTGAGGAGTGACATCAAAGTGATGCTCAGCATTCACATGGCATCACCCTGACATCTGAGGAAGTCCTCTTCTGCCTGGGTAATTAACAGTGAGGGGCTGAGGGCCCCTTGTGTGCCACTAGAAGGTAGAAGTTACTCGCTTCCCTAAGTTTACTCCAGAACAAAGGCACTTTAAAATATTTTAAAGGAGGGGTAAAGACCATGTTCCTATTCCATCTCCGGTGTTAGAGGAAGAGATATTACTTCCTAGGTCTAATTTCCATCCTTTTCACTTGTTTCCTGCCTCATCCTATTCAGCACATGCTGCTCTTCCCCTTTGAATCATTTATGTTCAATCTCTCTTTCTGCCACTGTCACTTCCCTCCAGGCTCTGTTACTGCCTTGGCTCCTTGCCTTCCTATATTCCCAGTCGTCAGCTCCAGTTCAATTGCTTTTGGTCTCCACACAGACAGCCCAGCTGACTTTGCTGTATTTTGTTTCATCCATCTACGAGTTAAAAGAGCAGCTGTAGGAAAATTCCTGCCTTTCTTGCAAAGGCAAGCCTAATCTGCCCGGACTAACAAGGTGACAACACGTATTCATTCCACCAACCTCATTATACCACTGAATTTCTCTTCTCTATAAAGTAGTTTGTTGAAATCGTTTACATAATTGTTGTATCTCAGTCCTGCAGTAACTGTCTTGCCAAGAGTTTGCAGACAGCTCCATTTAAAACAGATGTAGGAATTCACCCATTTTTAACCGTTTTTCTTTTTATTCTTTAGATTAAAACCTCCAGGATTCTCATCCTCAAGTACTGTTGGTGTAAATCAAGGCAAACACTTTCAAATGAATTATTATTAAAATGAAAAGAAACTTATTCCCTACTCTTCTTCTTCTTTCTTTTAGAAATGAGGAGTAACATTTCATGATTTTAGCATGAGTCTCTTCTCCCGGGTAACAGCGACAGGATGAGAGGTAACGGCCTCAAGCTGCGCCAGGGGAGGTTCAGGTTGGATGTTAGGAAAAACTTCTTCTTTGAGAGAGTGGTCAGGCACTGGAACAGGCTGCCCAGGGAGGTGGTGGAGTCTCTGTCCCTGGAGGTGTTCAAGAAACGTGTAGATGTGGCACCTAGGGACATGGTTTAGTGGGCATGGTGGTGTTGGGCTGAAGGTTGGACCAAATCATCTTAGAGGTCTTTTCCAGCCTTAGTTGGAAAAGTTAATTCTATGATTCTGTGATTATTACCGCATTAAAGTCAACTAAGTTATAATAATTCAGCATACTTGAGGACCTATTTTACTTCCCTTTTTTTGGACCCATTCTTGTTGAGATCAGAACCAAAATTCCTAATGAATTCTTTCTGTATCTCTATTTTTTCAATTAGTACACAGGAATGTCTGGGCCATTTGTTTTCAGACACGATTTAGACTGAAAAATCAGCAGTGTTCAAAATGGCCAAGATATTTTAAAGGGTGATTCAATTGCTCGATTATGGATGGTATAGAAATATGCAAATGATTACACATATATGATTAATGTACATTATAATACAACACGTGTATCATCTGTACATAATGCATGTGACACACCTGTGTTTTCATCCACATTTGAATATATAGAATATACATGAATAGATATAGAAAAACACAGACATATTTGTTTAAAGGCTTTTAAGTCCTGTGTTAAAGCGAAAAGAGCTAGATGGGGCATTCCGTAAATGTTGGGAGTGGATTGTCTTGCAGTTCTCCCCCAGACAGCTTCTACTGATGTCTGTCAAAACACAGACACTGTAACAGATGGATTGTCAGTCTGGAGAGAGAATGCAATGGTGTACCTTCTTCAGCTTTGTCTATGCTAAAGGAAGAAGATTTTAGCTTTTGCCTTGAGTTGCTTTACTAAAAGTAGCCCAATGGTTTAAAAAATATCACACCCCGCCAACTCCACTGCTTTTGTTTTACTGGTTGGTTAGAGTTAAAAGTATGAGTTAAGAACTGACCCACTCAATCACAATGAAAACCCAGCCTGTACGCAGGACCTGCACAGATTAGAGATGACCTTACTGCACCAACAGGAGTGACAAAGCTTTTTTGTACCCTTTCTACTATATATATACACCTGTGCCACAGTAGCTTTATCCATCAGTACTGCTGACAAATTTCAAACATGGAAGCTGCAAAGTTTGAATGCTCAGATCATGATATTTATGCACTGAACTGAATGCAAGTCCACGCAAATCTCTCTCTCGTTCTCTGTCTCCCACTCCTAGCTTTTCTTTCATAAGGAATCATTAGCTTGGAAGCAATCTGCAAACTTGGGCAGTTTTCTTTCTCAGCAGGCCAGAGCACAGACAAGCTCCTGCACAGTGTTTACAGTCGTAATTGTTTTTTTTTTTTTAATTTGTACGAGTGGGGGCCAGCCATTCTGTCTGATTACAAGGCACTTTTATCTAAGCTACCCTTACAAATGTAGCTCTGAATTCCTTCCCTTCCCTGTCATATACACACCATTGTTGATTCCTACACTTTCTAGACTAACTCAGGTGCAGATTTTTACACATGGATATCAAAGTATCTCTGACCTTCTTTCACAGGTCCACACGGGACTGTGAAATTCACAAGGGACTCGTGATTTTGAGGGGTTCAGAAATCAAAAGGCTGATAAGCACTAGCCTGAGCCTTCCACTTTCTATGGGGATTTGGTTTCATTAGCACAAGAAAAAAATAAAAACTTTAACATTTCTCACTACGTTTAGCTATTTCAAGACTTTCCCTGAAAGATTTCTTCATACTTGGTCCAAATTGCCTCTCCTAGATAGCAGATCCCACTGTTCCTATGAACGGGCAATGACAAACCACATCACTAAGTGTCCCAGCTGGGCTCTGATCACCACCAGCAGGGGAGGTGAAAAGAACAATCCCATCACATGCTCAGTGTATCTTAGGCAAATCTGGGTGGTGGTAGAATTAACTCCATGAAGCACAACATCAGCTTCTTGATGAGCCTAACCATCATAACAAGCACCCATGCCCCAGCATTACAGACTACCTCACAGGACTAAAGACAGAGACAATTTGCACAGTCCAAAATTTACTTCAGTATATGCAACAGTCATCCCAGCAGGAGAGCCTGAAACTGCATCCTATTAGCTGTTCTCCAAATTTAAAATCCTGAAAGCTCATTTCACATTGTTGCAACTGAAAAAGATCTATATATTCCATTTCCAGACGAAACATCAGAAAATTATCTCTGTAATCTGCTGCAGTGCCTCATGAGCCATTGCACACACTCGATAGATAATGAAACTGCCTGTAACAAGGAAAACAACCAAATCTTACACATTCAAATCTACCCAGACAACTCTAGAGAAATGTGGTGC
Source organism: Alectura lathami (assembly GCA_013399715.1). Lineage (NCBI taxonomy): Eukaryota > Metazoa > Chordata > Aves > Galliformes > Megapodiidae > Alectura > Alectura lathami. The sequence continues at coordinate 18,678 of VXAV01003875.1, forward strand.
AATTGTAATTATTCACAACTATTACTTCAGCAATTTTATTTTTTTACTATAAAGGAAAATGAATTATGAAAACATTGGAAGAAGAAACACTGCCTATCCTCTGTGGGCCAAAAGCCTAAAAAAGTCGTTTGTGGCCTTTGAACAAAGGGGTAGAGACTAACATTTCCTAGAGGTGTTCATTGATGGACAAAAGCTGGTTGGCTGGATTTGGAGGAAAAGAGGACTCACTCTTTATTCCCAGGATTTCTCCATCCTTCGGATGAAATAGAGATTGCTTGTCACTGTCTGGAAAAAATATTCAGCTTGAAAAATTGCATGGGCTGGAGCCTCTAAGTGGCATTTCACATCTTAAGTGCTATCCTCCGCCCCTGCTCACCCAGCCCACATTCAATAGGAATTATGAGACTATACTGAAGATGGAATATACTCATAAAAACACTGCAGTTTTTCAGAGGGTAAACTGCCGTATTCGGAAAAAAAGGCTAAATGAAATGTGGGACAGAATCACAGTGCCCCATAACATGCTGGAAGTGGTATTTGCCTTAGGGAGGATCATTACCTCCCACTGTTTGAAAGATTATTCAAGCTGTGACAGTCTTTATGCCACCCTGATCCCAAGCTATTACACCAGTCTGGCCAATGAGGCAGAACAGTCTCTAATTAAAGAGGACCAAAAGGGGCAGGAATCTCACAGATGCTGACATTCGTGTGGAGCATTACTTTCATCTTTCTGACTAGACTGCACAAAGCAACCAGCCAGCTAGAGAAAACATATGGGTGCTTAGGTGTATAGACAGCTACACTTTAGCCCACATAATTACGGGTTTGAAAGCCAAGAACTGACACGGCCATGCTTTCACCTCTGTACTCAGTTGAGGGGTGATGAAGTAAAAGACAGGGTCTTGTCTTCTTATGGAAGGACAAAACGGAGGAGAGATAGGGTACTCAACCTAATCTTTTCCTTCTCTGCAAGATGGGGAAAAATAACACCCAAACTGACCTTATGGGTGACAAAATGAAACAGTCTAATTCTCAAAGGCAAAATATCCCCAACCAGTTGCCAGGGCCACATAACACAGCAGCTGGCTCTGAGCCTTTGTTTTGGTCACCCAGCTGCTCTCAAGCAGGCTCTCACTTCACAAGGCATCTGACCAGATGGGAAGGCTGAGGGAGTGTACATTGCCCAAACCCAGGAGAAGAAAGGAAAGTAGTATTGGCATGTGGAAGAAAGCCTTAACCTGATGTTGCCTCCTTTTATTTATTTATTGCCTAACCTGTTCTTTTGTTGAATAAAATGTCAAACAGAGGCCTCTCTGAGATCATCAGCTCAGCAACTGCAGTTTGTCACTCTCTGTGATAACAGGAACAAACATCTCCCAGATCCTTCAGCATTGTACTGCTTCTACAACCTCACCAGCTTAGTACAAACAGCTTGTGACTGTTGAAACAGGCTGCTGTGAGGGCTTTGCTTCATCACCCCTCCAGTGAAGGGATAATTCAAAGGGATGTGCTTATATGAAGAGCCTGTTATGGCACAGCGGGCTGATGAAAGTTCATCAGCACAATACATGCACATATTGAGGGACAGACCTCCATGTTACTGCTGGTGTGCCTAGAATGACATTACTAAACAAAGATCGGAATATGATGAGTCAACTCATCTAGGTACAAATCTCTTGGCGATCACTTATTTCACACACATTCCTGATGTCAGTACACAAAACCGAAATTTTGGTCTAGCTTTCTTAGATTGATGGAGTCGTTTAAAACCATTGGTCTTTGTGATATTACTGGCACATCTCCAGTTTGGTGGCCTTTTGTGAAAGACCTGAATCCCTAGGAGCCTTGTAACTAATTGCTTTGCCAATAGAGTAGCATAATGCCAACACAGTACCAGGCCTTTGTGGAATTACCTCAGTGTGAGCTTTGTGGCCCCATCACCTCCTCAGTCACAAGAAGCCCTTTCCCCTCAGTCCTCTGAGCAGTAACCATGGGACTATTCAAGCTACCAACGCTGCTTTCTTCTCCTTCCTACCTGTGTCTGCACAACAGTGTATCTGTAACTGACTCTTATAAGATCAACCAGCTCAAAGGTTCAGCTACTACATTTTTTAAAGACAGAAATTAGCATAGGAGTAACATAATTCTTTTCCTTCAGTTATTTGAAGATGGCAGGTGCTAGAGAAGTGCAGTGTCCACACAGCAATCACCTCTGAAATCAAAGAGCAAACCTTGGAGCTCAGTAAGTTCCTGTGACTTCAAAAGCACAGTGTGAAGCAAAGTAAGGTTATCATCAGTGATCAGACTAAATGTAACAGCTATTTTTATCTGCATCACACTAACTAGCCCCTTAATATCACTCAAAGCAAGCTAGAAAAGAATTAACATCCTTCTATTACACTGTAAATTACAATTTGTTAAAAAGATGACTTCATTAGAAAATCATAACCCTTTCTTGTTGAAATTGACCTTTGCTTTTGTAATGCAGTGTTGTTATCTCATATTGGAAAAACTAGTTTTGCTGTCTAAAATAGTGGTTGTTCTATGAATTCAAAAATGTTATTTCAGCATGAGGCTTCTGAAGGGTCTGATTCATCTTTTTTTCCTGGTTGCAATAATGTAAGAGAGCAGAAACATTATTTCTGACACAAAATAAACGAAGTAGAACAGAATTATATATACTGGGGTAAAATATAATGAAACAGAAAGGAATAGTAATAAAATTCAACTTACAAAAATTGTATTTTCAACAAATTTGTAACCAAATAAAGGTAAATTGATTTTGCTCAACAATTAATACGGAAACAATTTTTTTTTCTGTAAATGCTAGAATTATTTAAGCAATCATTGCCAAAATAATTAATGTGTCAATTAAAGACTTTTAAAATGCCATACAAATGCATAACATGTACAGATAGGTACATAAGGGATCTACAGGCTATTCTGGCTATGAAAATACAGGCCGTAATTCACATTCCCATGGGGAGACTAAACTCTGTGGAAGTTTGACTAGTTACAGAGCAAATTAAAATGGCCATTTTAGCTGTATAATCTCATCTCCTACTAGCTAAAGCTGCATTTGAGGAATGCTAGACTGGCTTGCAAATTCAATGAAAATCTCTGGGAGCTAAAGGAAGTGGTGCTGGGGACCAAGAGATGGCACAGCCATGACCCTGCAGAATGATGCCCCACCAGCAGAGATGCCCACATTTGGCGCTAAGTCCCATCTGTAAGGAAAAAGTGCCATGACCCTCCTCACACATTCAGTCCAAAGTTACGGGAGTGTTTGCATTAATGTGATCCCCAATGTCCCAGCCAAGTTTTAAATGGGAATTGTTACAATGTGTTTTTAATTTCCTGTGCAATTTCCAGTTCTGCTATCCTCACTAATCACTGTGCCTTTAAACAGCGTTGCTGCGGAAAGAGCTGCATTTCAGCAGTGCGTGAAGCAAACCGCCCTCTTGCCTCGCTAGTCACCCATTTGATTAATATATGATCAGTTACTTTCCTATTATGGTAGCATTCAGCGCTCGAAGTCATAGATGGGAACCCTAATGTGGCAGGCACTTACGAATGCAGAATAATAAATTCTCCCTCTCCGCCACTCCTCAGTACTATGACCTTCGCAGAAGTGTCTTCAGCTGCAAATGTTTAAATTAAAGGCTGGAGAACAGCCTGAAAGCTGCCACCCAGGCTGTGACTACACCAGCGAACCATGCGGGGCCACAGTATGGCTCAGGCACTGTTCCCAGCTTCTCTAGAACATGAAATAGTGGAGCCACTGGCATGGCTGGGGCTGTGCCAGCTAGCCCTCTGCCAGGTGCTGCCTGGCTACTGTGGTCAGACAGCACAGCCAGCAGCCCTTCCTTATGGGCAGGGTGGATGTGAACACCTTGGGTAATTGCAGGAAGGAGAGTTTAGCCCTACGAATGCAAGCCATGCTCTGCCACTTTGCATAAAAGTCAGAGAAGAGGCTCTAGACCATTTTATTTTCTAATAGAGATGTAGCCTCCAGCACTTCAAAATGCTTTGTAGCTCTGGACCGCTGGGAACAGACCCAAAATGAGTTGGCACATGCTATTAATTACATGAGGACCAACAATACCTGAGAGCCCTTGCAAGGAAAATGCAAAAGGAGGTTGTTCATCCTCCAGTGTGGTACTGCCTCCCTTGTGTAATGTAACGGTGGCATTTTCCAGGACTGTTTTTTTTTTTCACCTCTCTTTCTTTGCAGTTTATAAGGGTAGCTAGGGAATAAGCTCAGAGAAACGGCAGCGATCACAATATGCCACACAGAAGTAGCAAAAAAGGAGGCTCAAATTCATGCACTGCCAAAGTAAGATGAGCTGGGGAAGATGGCATAGGTTAGAGAAGAAAACCTGTCAATCAGAAGAAAGAGAGGAGTCTATCAAAAGAACCATGATATAGAACCAGAAGATGTTTCTTTTCACACACAAAATGAAGGAAAAGAGGCTGATTTTGCCCTGCTCATCTTCAAAGTGTAAAATGAGGGCAAGTTCTAGGCATCATTGTGCACCAGCAGAATTCTTTTAGCAACTAATGAGAGCTCTATTTTAAGTTTTCACAGTAACTTTTATGAAAACTGTTACATGAGAGCTTGGAAAATCACAGTGAGAAGAGATTCTCCTCTTGTAAAATCCATCACCGTGCTTATAAAGTATTTAACTGCACACTCAGCAATGGACAGTGGTACAGGAACTCTGAGGTTTTCCATTCAGCATTTTACACACTTAAGTGAAGGAGTCACTTCAGTACCTCCGTACCTCTTGTTCCTTATCTTATGGTATCTATAAGTGCCACGTAAATCAGATTATCTGTAAGAAGCATTTACTTTACCGTATAGATTAAATGCAAAATAAATAAATGATGTCCAAACATTGCAACCGTTATTTGCATAAATATAGGCACTTCTGTGTGTTGGTAATAGGATGACTACTTTGGCACAGCCCCACCACAAAACAAGCCACTGCTTTAATACAAGTATGTACAGTATTTTTTAATGTTCCGCACAGCTTGGGGGTGCATGGGGAGGCAGCTGGGCCACTCACAAAGTCCTGCAGATAGATTTTGTAAGGTTAAAAATGCCCAGGGAGGCATTTAGCACCCTTTGGAGACAGAACAAAATTAATTATGAGGTATCAGATCCAGCCCACAGGCTGAGTTGAACAATCTTACTCTAAGATTTTTTTAGCAGTGTATTTGGCAAAAGAGTTTGTCAGCCCTTCGTAAAACCAAACACACCCATCAGTAGAGCCCCAGGGACGTGATCAGTGTAAACCCTAGTCTCCTGAAGCAGCTCCAGGGTCACAGTCCAAGCAAAGACCAGCGTACTCTGATAGACATCAACTGATCAAGAGATTTGGCCTGGTGCTGACTTCCACCATCACTCACCAACAGATCTTGCACACTCCTGCATTACATGGCTTTGTAACTTCAGTTCCAGCACCCACAAGCACAGCCACCACTGTGCTGGACTGATACAGTCTGGCCAGAAGTAGCCTTTTGCCAACTGTGCCGTGTAGTGAAATTCTCTCACTAAGGTACAGAATTTAGATTTCTCTGACTCTTGAAAGTTGCTACTCAGATCTAGTTTTCCAAGACAAAGCAAAGCAATTCTGTTGCAGGAGGGTACTAGGAAATTTCCACTGTTTTCTTTTGCTTGGGCTGTTATCTGAACAGAATCATTAATTTGAGCTTACTACGTCTCCACTGAACACGGAAAGCCATATTATATGTTTATTTCCCCTGCAGGCTGGTTTGCTCAAACTTCTGCAGAAGAGGGGCACCTCGGGAGAATGCCAAATAGAGGTAAGGAGGAGACAAATGGAGATAATGTGGCAATATGGCTCTGAAAGGATGAGGAGGAATTATATGCTGGAGGGTGCTGTCAGTATTTTGAGGGCTGTCTTGCCCAACAGCCATTTGGAAAGCCTCGTTACACATCATGCAGAAACTCATTATGCTGAACGTTTACAGACTGGATTCTAGATAAAAAGCTCTCTCCAATTCCTGAGCAAAATGCACCTAACCTAACTTGTAGTTGCTTACATTAGAGCTTTACAGAAGCTCACTTTATAAAGAAACCTACTGCCCAATGGAGAAAAAACAGGCGCTCTGAGGGTGCAGTTTCTCTGCCCTACTTCAGACATCTTTTTTAGGATAGTGTCAATCTCACCCTCAAATTCCCTTCCTATATTATCTAGTTCTCTATTAGCTATAAAGGGAGCTTATGGTGATGAGCTCAGATGTAGATGTCGATCAAAGAGAACACATTCCCTGACTTTGAGACGTGCCTGAGCTACACACTCTGGAATTTCGCATGGACAAACTTATCTGCTATTTCATGTGAAATTCCTTCTCATCAAATAAATTATTTAGAACTTACGAATGGCACTGTGCTGAGACTCTAGCAGCTAAGAAACCTTATTTGCTTCAGGAAGGAAGACAAAACAAAGAGAGGTGGTGCACGCCTTCCCATAGTGCTCCATCTGTGTGCTTCCATCCCATTGCTAGCAAGGACAGAACAGCTCACCTTCAACAGAGGGTCAAAATGAACATTTGTCCGCTCTGCTGAGATTGCCAGTGAAGCTGCCAGTTATGCAGCTGATCAGGATCCTCTTATGATCCCTCAGGAGCTGACTGAACAGTCTGCAAACATTTCTCTTTTCACAGATAAGTAGCTGAACAGACAGAAAAAAAAAAAAAAAAAAAACCTGCATCAGCATCTCTTGCCATATTTTCCATTTATTTCAACAATAGTGAGTTTTTGTGTATGCATGTATTTCTGCATGCTAAGGAGAGCTTGTTTCATGCACATAAGCCCTTTTTTTAAGCATGCCTCAGTAAGACTTCTATTTCCCTAATAAGGGATTACAGTTAAGACCATGACAAGCAATATTGAATACTTCATGTGAACAAGCAGACAAATGACAGTTGCTGTGAGAACTATAATTGAATTTGCAAGCTACTGCAAACACCGAATCTGCGCTCTGCTATTTAGCTAATAATGAGCCAAGTGATGGCTGCTGCCATTCTGCTGAAGAGAGGAGATGCTCATAAGGAACTTTGTTGCACTTAGCACGTGTCAAAGGCAGCCATCACTTAACTTCTTCGCTGAGATCACATAAAGGAGGAAAAGTAAAATGGATGAGTCAGATGTGCTGGGAAAGACGAGCACCTCCCTAAAGGTACTACTAGCAGTGCTTCTCTTGCTGATCTGAGCCAAGGCAGGCCCTCACACAAGGGACTATAATCTGCATGAAGTGCACATAAAACCATAGTGACCACCTGTCAGTACAGTTCCCCAACACAAATCCTCTCTCCTTCCTTCCTGGGCCCATGCAGCACCTGTGGGTGAGGACGAGGCATGGCTTCTGTACTGAAATCCTAGTTGATGTATGCTCAACAGAGAATTTGGATTTTACAGGTGGATACACTTATGTTCTTTAAATACGAAATAACACAAATTACTGCTTCATCATTCCTTAATGAAAAATACACAAATATCATACATCACAGGTATTTTTTCTTATTTTTTTCTTTCTTTTTTTCTTTTTTTTTTTTTTTTTTTTTTTTTTCTGCAGTAGAAACTGCTGCTAAGGTTAATAATACGACTATTAGCTCCGAGACAGAACGTGAGCACAGCTCAACCCTTCCACAAATTTCCTCTTGCAGAGTAATAGAAAAGGGCTTATTGGCACACAGGACAATTTACTGTTTGGCATATGGGATTAAAAAATGGCAATGAATAAATTTTCTGAAAGAGTGGGGAGCGAATCCAGAAGGGCAAGGTGTCCTTCTCAGCAGCTTGCTCATTACTTATAGACAGTTACTGTACTGCGAGGCTGAAGCCTGGAATTCTAACAAGTCAATACCAAAGCTCTGTGGGATTTCTTGTTCCTGACTTTAGTGCCTGTATTTATTGAGTGAGGACTGATGGCATAGGGTAATGTAATTTTCCAAGCTTTTTCAAAGTAGCAGAGATTAATGAGCAAGGTGAGGCACCAAAGGCATCAGACAGTACTTCAAACCCTGCTTTGACTTTTTTTCCCTTTGACCATCTCATAAAAAAGTAAAATTCCAAACCTTCCAGGTCCTAGGCACTGACTCAGTAACACCCTTTTTCTTGAACCTGATCTCATTTCAGACAAAGGGGTAGAGAGGCTGTTCTCCCATAAGAATGCAGTTATATGTTCTGACAAGCAACTGACTAGAGCACACCTACATTCCTTTTTTTTTTATTTTTTTAATGTTGGTAGAAGTAAGCATGGTTTTCCAATAAACTCCTTGTGAAAAGAGAAGGTAAGCCCATATTACTAGGATTTTATATCTATCAGGAGGTTGTGGAGCAGTGAGAGGGAAATGGTCTCCATTTCCTGACAGATGGTGCACTTTGCAAACCAACGCAGTACACTGAGGACACAAAGAAAGGTTGTACATGCCTGAAGCTCAGCGCGGTCCTGAGCTGCCAGTAAAGTGGTGGCTACAAAGTACCACACTGGCCTGCAACCACAGCTGCTTTCCAGCCCTCAGAGCTGTAGCACAAGACTTCTGTCACCTGGAGCATTCCCTACCTCCTTCTCCTGGTCCAGCAGCGTCCCATTTTCCTCAGAAGCCCTAGCTAACGGGGTTCAAGCATGAGCACACAACTAGAGTACCCTTAGTGTAGCCCCACTCACCTTTATGGAGTATAGACACATGGTCTCAAAATGCAGGAATAGGAGAGTAAGACACCACCTGCAGCCCATTTCCCTGCCTGTCTCTGACTGGCTTTGTCCCCTCTGCAGAAGAGATCTCTGCCTTGTGCTGAAAAGACTTACGGCGATAGCAAAACAGGGAGAAAGTGCATTAGGCTGTGCAGGGATTCTGGGAGGTGGTCAATGCACATGTTCATTCATTTGGGGATGAAATCAGAGGATTGTATTTCTTTGTTCTGTTTTTGCTTATTTAAATAAAAATATTTACATATTAACTTCCAGGCAATGAACTGGGAAGTGCTAGCATGGTAAAACCTCAGCAAGGCTCAAAAGGAAATACTTCGCTATGAACATATGCTAAATGTTTTATATCCCTGTACATTCACAAGGTCTCCCTGTAACTCAGAAGACAATGGAAGAGTTTGCTTTTGAATACAAAAGGTTTGAAATTAAAAGGAAAATGAAAAAAAAAAAAAAGTTTAAAAAACAAAGAACAAGCTTTACTGAAGTGAGACTGGAAAATACAAAGGGTTCCTATTCTGTCTACCTTTCTTCACACCCCACTAAGTTTTCACCTGAGGCCTTTTAACAACTGTTATTTAAAAACAATTTTATCAGGCAGGCTGGGCATTGGTTGCAACTGCAATTAGAGAGTTATTAAACCCAGGGCCAGCTAGTCTAATAGACATGAAAATCTAACTGAGGCTAGGGAATAAGGGTTTCCCTCTTGCTTAAGTTGTATGTTTATTGCACACATAGAGCTATCTTGAAAGGACAGTAAGGCTACAAAGTTGAGCATGAAAAAGTTTGTAAATGACAAACTACAGTGCAATTAATTAATTTTGCATTGACAACTTAAAGTACAGAAAATCCTGGTTCAAATTCTTGACTTTGCAACTTTCAGTCTTAGGAGCATTGTTGTTTCCTAGATTTAAAGAAAAATATATATATTCTGCTGCAACATATGGACAGCCACATGGTTCCTCAGCACGACTCTTTGAAACTGTTAGATCCACCACACAGAACTCTTGTTTTAATGAAGCAACTGTCAGCAGCAGTAGGCTGCTGTCCTGGACCTGAGTCAGTAGGAAATGGGATGAGCTGCATATTTTGCCAGTGGGTTTCATACCGCTGACAGGAAAGGAACAATGAGAAGGTGGAAGGTATGAGCATCATTGGCAGGGATTTCATCGTTCATTGATGTCTTCAGATGTGGTGGCCCTTTCCGTTCTACCTCATCTGAATAACTCTGGCCTAGCCCCATCCCTTCCCCAGCTTAGATCCTCATCATGGTTCCCAGTAGATATCAACAACGGCTTTGCTTTATCAGGTTAGTCCTAGTCCCCAGAATCGTACCAGGGCATCCCCTAACCTCAGAACTCCATCCCCCGCCCCTTCCCACACTAGCTGGATCTTGGTCTCCTCTGGTTCTCGCATACCACTTCATATTCCTCCCTCTCAGTCCCAGTTTCCATTCACAAGTACCAATCCTTCCCTAATATTCTGGGGCTGCGGCTTTCTAGCAAGACTTCCTGAACTCCATCATTGCATCCTTTGTCCTCCCTGCTGTAGCTTTTGTCCCCTCTGGATTCAAGGAACAAGGTACGTTTCCTCCTAGGCAACTGTGGTGCCTTGGGAACACAGATGTATCACCCATGCTCTCAGTTCCAGTTCCTGGCCAAAATGTAGCTTACAGAAGCAAGAATAAGCAATTAAAGAAAACTGTATTTTCGCCTTGCACAGACAGTATTGGTTTAGTTGTCTTAGTGCTTAGTTTTTGGCTCAGTGATGTTCAGTTCTCATTAAAAAAACTTAACTGCTTCACTAAATGCATGCAGACGTAAGGCTTGTCTTACCAAACATTTATAACTTGGTGAGGTTTGAAGACAGAAAAGTCATATTCCAGA
>VXAV01003875.1:49616-61736 GCA_013399715.1 Alectura lathami
GCTATATTAATTTTTAACTCAGTGGTTTTGCAGAACATCAAAGGCACATCGTTAAAAATGTCTCCAAAATCAAAGTCACTCCCAATTTGTCAGAAGAGAAAGGAAAAACAGCTACTGCCAAAAAACACAGTAAGAGAAGAACAGGTTTACTCTCCTGTTAAATTCTCAGTGCTATACACAACAGCCAATTAATATGGTGTAAAACTACAAAATTAGCTCCCATGTGTACAACCTAAGGTCAAAAGTGAGTTTTCAGCCAGGAGGACTTTTTGATAAGAATGTTAAATTACTGTAGTACAGTTTTCTATTCATTCTTCTAACCCAACCTGCAACCTCAAACCTAGTTTTTGCCTTTTATGCTACACTCCCTTCTTGTCCTGAAATTTCCCGACCCCTTCAGCTACGCTTTCCAATAGCACCTCAGTGTTAGGGATTGTATCCAGGTGCTGGTAACAAAATCTCTTGGGGCAGAGGGATTGTTTGTGTTTTGATGAGCTACAGAAAGCCCAATATCAGGGAGGTGAAACTGTCGGGGAACTCTAACAAGTGCAGGGCCAATGAGGTACAGCACGCTGCATCCTAGTAAAGCAGTGGCTGCAGATTTTCAGAAGTATATTGTTTCTACATTCAAGAAAAAAAATGAGCACCCAAGGGTAAAATTAAAATAAAAACAATGGAGAATTTCTGTAAAGTTAATATCAGAAATGACCAGTGTAGTCCTGAGTCAGAATTAAAAACAATAATAATAGTAATTTTATTGACATACGAAATGCGTCATTAGGATGTTCTGTTCTCATTGACCAGAGAACAGCAGGGAAATCTGTGCAAATCCAAAGCTTTTCTTAAGCCTCATTTTGCTACCAGGTCCATCTCTACCACAAAAGGCATTAGGCATGTGACAGGAGGAAATACATGCTGGCACAACACAATAAAAAATGTCTGTGTCAAGGGTCAGACAGCTGTATGCCAAGGAAGACTTTAATCTGCACTATCATCTGTTCCCCATACAGAATTCTCTGTAAAATATAAAAAAAAAAAAAAAGTATTCAAACTATTTCATCAGTGTCTTTTTCATAGACTTCTGCTTTAATTAATGAGATCAGCTGCTTCAGCAGCAGAATGAAAAAAGTACTGAGAGATATATTTTAGAAATTTATAAAGTTTATAATTTCCCCGCATGTAAAAATGTCATGATGAGTATCTCCTCAAGGACTTGCCACATTTTCTAAGTAAATACAGCTTGCAGTTTTCCTAGTCTGCAGCAGAATGCTCAGAAGATAACAGCAATTTAGTACCTGCTGTTTTCCAGGACCAAATGCTTCCTGCTCAGTTCCCTGCATTAGCACAATTACTGTGGACTTCATCCCGGAACAAAGAAGGAAATAAAGATCTTACAGGTTGATTTTTACTTAGTGTCAATTGATCTGTGAAGGCACCAAGAGGTTTAGACTAATGAAATAAGCCACAGTTGAGCTTACTTAGCTTATAGGTACAGGCAGATTCCAAACCGCATTTCTTCTCATTTTTCTAGGTGAAATTCTGAGAACATTACATTTGTGTGCACACTTCCTACACACTAAAGGAAATAAATTAGACAGAAATCCAGAAAAGAAAAACCACAGAGCTACGTACTTCACATAGCCTCCCTTCCCATACACCTCCTGTTCAGGTGCATTACATTCAATTCCTCTGATTCTGAAAAAACAGTTTTCCACGCTTTTTGATACTAGTTATGAATTTGCTATTGAAAGCAGAAAGAAAATATTCAATTCTAAAAAAAACAAGCAGTAGGAACTGAGGGAAACATTTGCTACCATGTTGCTGGTAGATTACTACACTTTGTGTGCATGCCACTTGAAAATAGTCCTGTGAGGAGGTGATATCTGGAGCTCACTGAAATCAATGGGCATTTTGCAATTGCTCTAGCTTCAAGCTCTAGCATTTTGCTTCAAGCTCTAGAAAAGAACTAATTTATGTCAGAATCTACATGAAAACTCAAAATTTAAGTAGGGCCAAGAAGCAAGCACCTGGAACAGGTGTATACACTGTAGAGTTTGGTATTTCTGTGTAATTAATTAGGTTAAATTCTTCTTCACTGGAAAGTTCAGTTTGACAATCTCTTTCTAAGGTCATGTATTAGCTTGAAACCACAGCACTCAGCATTTGCACATTTAGGTATGAAAAATGTTACTCTACCAGTTAACCACAACTTGGTAAATAATGTGGTAATAAGGAGAAAGGATATTACTACACACAACATAAAAAGTTAGGAACAGAAAAAAATGATACTTCTGTGACAGAAAGATTTCTGTTCAACAAAGCTGCCAATGGATACCTGGCCTCTAAATAATGTGACTCAACTTTTAGTGCAACTTTTAGTGCAACTTTTTTTTCTTGGCAGGCATAAATCATATCAAAAAGCATGAAAATGAAGAATAGGGAGCAATACAAGGTATATTGATGTATTGCAGGAGAGCCACGCACAAGCGCTACAGTCACACATTGTACACATTCGCTCCAATTGTAAGCCTCCAAAACTGGTCTGTGATACAAATTGATGGCAAATCCTAAACAAACTTCTGCAGCAGTACAGGTTCGTTCATGTCTGTAACAGCTAGCCACCTAAAGAACTGGAGAATCCCAGAGAAGCTTGAATATCATTATGGAACTGCATTAGAAGCTAAGTGAATTCTCCATGTGGAGCTGCTGCAGTGGGTCCAGAGGAGGCCACGAGGATGCTCAGAGGCTGGAGCACCTCTCCTGTGAAGAAAGGATGAGGGAGCTGGGCTTCTAAAGCCTGGATAAGACAAGGCTCCAGGGAAAAGACCTCATCGCGGCCTTCCAGTACCTGAAGGAAGCTTATAAACAGGAGGGGGAGCGACTTCTTACATGGTCTGACAGTGACAGGACAAGGGGGAATGGTTTTAAACTAAAAGAGGTTAGATTACGCTTGTATGATGATTCTATGATTTATGCAAGTGTCATTCAAAGCTCACATTTAAGCTAACAGAAGCGAACTAAGTACATCTTGCCAATATTTTGTCTGAATATGCCTGTGAGTCTGATGTACTCTGTACATATATTTGCAAGAAATCACAGATCATATCTTTTGTGCACCCAAAAGAAAGGAAAAACAGTTCTCAACAAATACTTCAGTACAAAGGAGTCCACTCCTTTTTACAACCAACAGTTTCTGTTAGAAGTGACTTTCCGGAGATTACCACTTTTTCCTAGCTGCTCTCATCCTAAGATCTCAGTTCTTTCTGAGAAAGTAGAAACCTATGTAGCACTTTCTCTATATGCTCCTTTACATAATGGGAATTCTCTATGGGGCAGTTTTCTGGCTGTCCTGTGTCACCAGGGCAGCATAATATTGCCAGAGTGAGAATGCCAGAATCCATCTTTCAATACTGGCTGTCAAAATTAAATAATTCCTGGCACTCTGACTATTTCTGCAATTATCTTCATGGGTCAACCAGAGTTGTTCTTGACTGGGTCTTGATTGTCCTTCATTTTATTAAGGATCTTACTGCTATTTTTATAAATTAAACCACCACAAGTGGACCAAGATGAACCGATGTGATTCAAACTGTGGTGGCATTTGAGGAGCACTAGTTTTCTATGACATTTTTAGTCACTGAAGGTGTGTGAGCATGCACACACATGAATATTGACATCCTAGTAACCAAGAAAATATTTCTCAGAAATTAATTACACAGCTGTGGATAACTAGAGCCGATTTTCTTTTTAGACACAACGGATCAGCACCTGGCTCTTGCTACTGCAGTGGTCTGGAAAAAAAAAAAATACAATCTACTGTTCTCCTTTTATTTGCCCAGAGGCACGCCTAGCTCCACCAGATGGCAAGAAGTCACAGCTTGGTGGAACCAAGCTGCCAAAACGCTGCCTCTCCAGTAACATTTACCTGTGCAATTTCCTCCCATTTTTCTCTAAAGGGCACAACCTGGACCTCAGCATTCACCTCAGTTTACAAGGTGTGGCTTGTTCACTTTTGGCCAGACAGAGCTTTTGGGGTCAAAGTCAGTCCTCAGAAAAGGCACTTCTAAGTGCAAAAGGACAACAGAGCGCGAGCACCCAGTATGCTTCCAGGCTAACAAGGGAGGCAGCTAATGAGAACAGGCTGAGAAAATCACTGCCTGGGATGCAGGAACCCACTTACAGAGCTGTATTTATAGATTCTAATAGCACAGCGGAGAACTGTGCCCCACTTTCACCAGCGCTGTAGTGCAAATTATAAATCAACACACTGAGAACCTGCTGATTTTGTATTCAAATTCTATACAATGTTCTAAACACAATATTTACACCAACACCAAATGTAATCAACATAATTAGCACAAACAGTAGCTTGTTTAATATTTAGGTTATTAGCATATTTTGAATTAAAACATTATTAAGCAGATATTTCTCCAAAGACATTGTAATCACATTTTTTTTTTCTGAGGCAGGGATTAATGGAATCTTTGAAGTTAATTTTGAAAGCAGCTGCAAGAACGTATTTCCCAAATCCTGTTAATTACCGTGCCAGCCATGAGAAGTAATCCTTCTTTTTTTTTTTTTTTCTGCAGGAAACAGAGGGCTTGATCCTGCAAGGCTTATTTACAGGGGAACCCACATATGGAAAAGAACTTGTGTTTACTTCAGCAGCATTAGTTGCATGAGTGAGAGCTGGTACCTCACTGCAGTACTGTGAGATCTCTAAACCGCATGTTTTGTTAAGCAAAAGATAAACAATTTTACAAATTAACTACAGAATAAGCTTTCAGACACCTATTGACAAAAAAAAAAAAATTACCTCGGCTCTCATTTGGATGAGGATGATACAGCCCATATCCTAATTACACCACAAATTGATAAAGAGGAAACATCAAGGTGACCCAAGAGGAATATTTCAATTACATAAAAATAGATTGATTAAGCTGGGTGTTATAAATGAAAAATGACTGAAGTTCTTAAGCTGGTCTTTTCCTTTTTTAATTCTATTAGTTCTTATCTACTGGTAGCATCAGATTTGGAACTGCACTTCTAGAAAGGGCTGTTCTGGGCAGGAAATCAGCCTTAAAAACTCCCCCTTCCCAGTCCAGCCCAGTGCAGTCACACCTCTCCATCCCCAAGGCCTCATTTGTCCAGATATAATTGTTTGCCAAGGCCATACAGAAAATAGGGACACTAAGATTACTGCAGTCAAAAGTAGTCTTTCTGCAGAGCTGTGCTGAAAACAATCATTGATATGATCCATCTTAAAAAAAAAAAAAAAAATAGCATCTCCTTGGATCATCCCACAAGGATTTCACCAGTTAATTTTGTTCTGAACTAGGTTTCCCCTAAAGAGCTGGAACTGTAGATGGATCAAAAATTCTTGATACAAAAAGTATTTGGAAGCCACAGTGTTCTCATCAAAAATGATTTGGAGTAATTTCTTTAAAAACTTTAAATTAAAAATTCAAATGCTCCTGATTTGAATATTTTGTTGGCTGAATAGATCCCAAAACATTTCATCACTGATCAGTTCAACATGGATCTGCATCTTCCTGTGATGTTGCATTACCTCCTAGAAATCTTTACCTTGCAATGGAACAAAACCGAGGAACACAGGCACCTGAAGGGCTACATCCATGCAGCCACATACCAAAACAGCTCACAGACAGAGGCGATGTAGTCACGCTCAAACAGCATGCCTCAGTTAGAAGCCCTGGCCATCTGTGCAAGCACAGTTAATGGCAGCTGACTGTGGCATTTGATTAGGAGCAAATCAGAACCCTAGGGACCCGGCAAAAGGGTTTAGATTCAGAGTGTATCCTGTGTACCCTTTAACATTAGCATCCCCGGATAGGAAGAGTGCCCTAAGCCAATTAAGGAGTCAGGCTCTTTGCTCAGCCATGATATAACTAATTATGGATGGTGTTGTTTTTTCAGGGAAAAAAAAAATTACTTTGTATTTCATTCCTCCAAACTCTTCTGAAATTCAGGGTAATTTAATTTGCTGAGATACGAGCCCAGCAGTAATTGAGTTAGAGGCTGTCTTCAAGGGACAGCTTGGTTATTAATGGCAAAAGTCTGCACTGACAAATTGCTTCATATCTGATCATATCGACTTTATAATTATTAAAACAGACTGTGCATCTTCCCAGACTGCAGCAGTTCTGGTGTTTTTGCTGTTGGCTCTCTTGTTTCCAGTTGTACAATTCAAACAAAATTTGTTCTCACTTTCTTTCCATATCCCTACTTACTTCAGAGGTAAACAGATGTTGTTACAGTCTTATACTACTACAGCCTGCTAGAACTGCCCATCCAGGTTTTGAGAAGGTGTTAATTATGGCAGTTTTGAGTTACCATAAAAAGCAACTTTCTGCCTTCACCTCAGGGCAAAGCCTTCTGATTTTCAAGACAACAGCATGAGGAAGCAGCACGGATGTTTATGCATCACTTTTCTCCTCAGCCCCCCAGGCAGGCAGCGTGGTCACAGACAGTGACTGCAAGGTAGCCCAGAGCCATTTGCAGTTCTGACAGCAGCTTCTATCGGGCTGTTCCAGAAGCACGGGAATCACTGGACTGAGAGCAGACTGCAGCCTTGGCAGTGCACCCTACCCAGGGGCTGCATGGAGAGATGACGCAGACCTGTTATCTTTGGCTCTGTGCCACCAGGACATCCCTACACAGGGAACCCTGAATTGGCAGCTGAAGTTGCCTTGAACTTGGGCTGTGCTTGACGGAGAATTTGTCCTGCATAGCTCAAATCTGCATTGCAAGTGACCCGCTGAGGCTTTGGGGGAGCTGCTTTGTTCCCAGTGCGATGCAGTTCTAAACAAAGCCGCCTTGGCGCTGTGAGTCTAAGCCACAGCCAAGCAATTAGAAATAACCCCACCCCCACCGTACTGAGAAGGAAAATGGACAGGGTGATGCACAAGGTCACTTTGATCGCCAGTCATCAGGGACAGCACTCATACAGGCTCATACACAGAATGCAGAAACACTAGCTCCATCCAAGAGCTGGCTGAAAAATAGGGGTTTCCACAAATCAGAAGCTCCAGGACCCTGCAGCTGCTCAATGAAATTGATGCTACTGTCAGCTTCATTGTTTGTAGAAGCAAAGAAAGAAAGCTATAGTCTTCAGTGTAGCTATAGGTGATTCACAGTGCACCAGACCCCAGGACAGACTCACCAGGTTCATCCAACCTAGAACTACATATTTTCCAGTACCTGCGGTGCCCTAACCTTGGAATGGGTTCAGGGGAAATCACAGAATCACAGACTGGCTGGGGTTGGAAGGGACCTTAAGGCCCACCCAGCCCCAACCCCCTGCCGTGGGCTGGCTGCCACCCACTGGATCAGGCTGCCCAGGGCCCATCCAGCCTGGCCTTGAACACCTCCAGGGATGGGGCACCCACAGCTTCTCTGGGCAGCCTGGGCCAGGGCCTCACCACTCTCTGAGCAAAGAATTTTCCCCTAACATCTAAACTAAATCTCCCCTCTTTTAGTTTAAAACCATTCCCCCTTGTCCTATCGCTGTCAGACCGTGTAAGAAGTCGCTCCCCCTCCTGTTTATAAGCTCCCTTTAGGTACTGGAAGGCTGCAATGAGGTCTCCCCGGAGCCTTCCCTTTTCCAGGCTTTAGAAGCCCAGGTCCCTCAGCCTTTCCTCACAGGAGAGGTGCTCCAGCCTCTGAGCATCCTCGTGGCCTCCTCTGGACCCACTCCAGCAGCTCCACATCTTTATTGTGCTGAGGCCCCAGACTTGGACACAGCACTGCAGGTGGGGCCTCACAAGGGCAGAGCAGAGGGGGAAGATCCCCTCCCTCACCCTGCTGGCCACACCTCTCTTTTGATGCAGCCTAGCATACAGCTGATTTCCTGGGCTGCAAGCACACATTGTCAGCTTACAGGCAGTTTTTCAAATCTGGTCAGACAAATTCAAATAAATCTCCCTCATTATGTTGGTTTGAACACTCCACTTCTACAAAACTGTGTTTTCCAATGCAAGTTCAGTGAAAATCCACTTTTTCTCCATTCCAAATAGTCACTTCTCATGCCATCTTCAGTCTCCCATTATGTATCAGACTCCATTCTGCACTCTATGCCTTGTATATGAACTGAAAGAAAAATGTTACCCAGCAAGCCATTTTCACCTTATTCATACATGGATATGACAGCCCATCATGTAAAGCCATTAAAAAAGGACCTGAGTGTAATCCTCCAGAAAATAAAGCCACATATTAATTTTGTTAATATCCCAACAGGCCTAAGTTTCATGCAGAAAGCAGATTACAACATTCACTTTGATCCAGCTGTGTGCTGTCTGACACGTTGCAGTCTGATATAAACATCTATTAATTTAAAAGGCTTTATGATAGGATCACAAAAGATACAGTTAGAATTCAGATTTGCAACTCCCATTAATTTTTTTTTTTTTTGGCAATTCACAATATTAATGCTACATCCTTAGCTAACTGTTTCCGCATTTGCGGATCCATCCCATAAACCAGCTATGGGATGCAAGCGCAGCGTCTAGCCAAAGCACAAATACAGGGCAGAGCTCAGAAGAAAATCTTTGTGAAGCGAATTGAGGGAGGTTCACTCAGCTCAGCTTGGCTGCTAGTGCTGCGCCACAGCTTGGGAAACGAGGTGAAGTGATAGCCAGCCAAGTCTGACTGGCCATTAAAACTGGCATGAAGTCAGCCTGCCTTAGGCATTTGGCTGACCTGCTTAAACTGCAGCACACATGTGCTGGCACATGTGCTTTCGAAGTGTGCCAAGCCAACAATGTGCTTGCTCTCTTTTCAAGTGGTGAGTGTGCATCTGTCAGATCTGAGCGGAGTACTGATATGTATGAAGCAGCTATGAAGCCTCATGTCTTATTTTTCCACTATGTCATCTGCAGAAAGCTGTCTGCCCAGTTATCTCCATTTGCCTGGTCTGCTCTTCCTCCTCCTTCCAGTCAAGTTAATGCTTGTTTTGTAGCAGTTTCCATCTTCTGCATCCCTTCGCCTCACATTTCACTAAAATGTTTGGAATTTAAGGAACTGATTGTCAGTGTTGCTTAGATTTTTCCTGAACACCACACAGTATCTCTCAAGTTCCAATAAAAGATATTGTTAAGAGTATTTCAACTAGCATTGAAATTGTGCTTAAAAATTCAGCATCCACAATATTCAGTATTTAATCCTTAAGGTTTGAAAGAGAAGGGTATTTTTTTTTTTTAAGAAGGGAAAGGGAGAGAGACAGCAGTAGTCCCATTACTTGGAGCATTGGAACTAGAGACTAACAAGCACTAGAAATCAAATGAAAGAGGTTTGTGATTTTCATGAGAACGACTTTTCTGTCTCTATACCTCTCCCCGACTGCCTCACCCAAACCTTGGACCTGAGCACTATCAGATGCTTTCATATTTAGCTAGGCATTACATGTTTTGGTTCATCTCAGGCCAGCTACTCTCTCTTACCATCACATAGCAGCTGCCTCATGATGTCTACACTCACCTGTCTGATGTATTGTTTAATCCCTCTGTGCAAGAATGAGCTCCCTCATTCTGTGATAGAGGGGGGGCATTCTTCTCTCATCAACCCAACTTCACCCTAGTGCCCATTCAGGGCTTTGCTGAAACACACAGCTTCTCTGTGGAGATGCAAAATAAAGCAGTAGGTGGGTAGTAGGACTGGTCAGACATGAATCAGCAGAGTATGTCTGGCTTAAAATCACTGATTCGCTGAAGTAAATCTTTTTGCGGTAAAGTATGACCATATCTGTAAAAAGATCTCACAAGTCACTGGTCTTCCTTAATACCTTGCATGTTAACAGGAAAAGGTCCAACCTCACCAAAATCCTCAAGAAATCAAAGATGACTTCAGATCTATTCAGCTTTGCCTCAAAAATACATTTGCACAAACCTAGGAGTTACTCGTCATGATCTTAATTTTTTCCTTGAAGCTTATCTTCTGTAGTCAGAATCCCGCCAAGTACATTTCAGTGCTTGGTAATCCCTCTAGTGTTAGATCCAGAGAACAAAGCACCATCAAGACAGATTGATGGCAAGTGGTACCTGCTGTCTTGCAAAGCTTATTTGGATGTATCAGAGGGTACATGGAGATGGAAAGCATCCCCAGGCACTAGCAGTGGGTACTGACTGCTTTCCAGTGCTCTGGCCAGCAATTTTGAAGCTGTGCAAATCTCCAGTTTCCTGAAAGCTCTCTTCCACCCCATACAAAACTACACCACTTTCTATCAAATGCTGCTTCCCACGTACAAGCCTGCCAGAGATGCTGGTTTAACAGGAATGTTTCAGCTGTCTCATCAATTCACTTGGAAAGAACCTACTAACTCTTGCCAAGATTAACAAGTTGTGGGATAGCACTGCACTGAGAGCATTCCTGCTTCCAGGGATAGGCCTGGTCAGTGCTTGCTTGGGCATTTCTGAACTGCACCTTTTCTGGGGATGATAGGATGCATCTGCCATTCAGTCACTGCCCTAGCTCCAAAGAGGGATAGGTGAGAGCATTGGAAAAAACACCAAAAAGTAGAACTCATAGGTTGAGATAAAGACAGAAGAGAGGAATAATTAGATGCATTTTATAAAACAAGTGACACATAATGCAATCGCTCACCACCCACTGACTGATACCCAGTAAGTCCCTGAGCAGCAGCAACCCCCCTCCAGCCAATTCTCCAGTTTGATAGTTTTGCATGATGTCCTATGGCATGGGCCATCCCTTTGGCCAGCTGAAGTCAGCTCAGCAACAACTAAACCATCAGTGCGTTATCAATACTGTTTTTCTGCTAAAGCCAAAACATGGCATCATACAAGACACTGTGAAGAAAATGAACTCTGTTCCAGCTGAAAACAGGATCCCCATTTATCTGGTTTTTACTGCTGTGGCTTCCTAGTCCTGCTGGCACTATTTGGCAGCTGGCTTCACAGTGCAGCTAGAATCAAACTAGCCAGCCAAAGAGCAGCAAATAAACCTGGTTGCAAAACAGCTTATATATCCTGTCAGGCACTATGCCTCCTTGGACACTAAGGCCCTGTTTGTGACACTACACACACACCTACTTGCACACGTTGTGCCACAGCCAGCACCCTCTCCACACATTAGACAACCTGCAGCCCTCCCACCTGATGAGCTAGTGCAACCCTCCTCACCAGTTTGCTCTCTCTAATCTGGGAATCCTAAAAGTTTGAAGTCAGAAGGACATCACGGTTAACAGGTTTTTTTTTTTTCCTCCCCCTTTTTTGTTTCTTCTTGTCAGCTTTAACAAGAGATCTGCATCACCATTCTGTCAACTGTCACTGTATTCACAGCATCAGCTGCACCTCTGCTCAGGGTCATGNTACTTTTCTTTGAGACAATTCAGCTGTAAATAATATTTGAGGCATGCAGGCAATTTTCACTACTGATAACTTGTATTCCTTCCTTCAAGTTCCATACTGGTGCATAAATGAGGCTACATGCTACTTGGTATGAACTGATCAGGTGAGAGAAGACACCAGCTGAAGGGCTGGCCTATGTGACACATGCTCCACATACTCTTTCCCATGGAAAGTCAGAGGAGACATGGAAAGGGGATAAATTGTGTTCAGCCCTCCTTCCCACCCCCTCGAATCCTGTCACTAAGAGCAAGTTTCACAATCACAGCTTTTCTGTGGTTGCTCGCTCTCAGCTTATTCCAGAAGACTACCATTTCTTTTCCTAACAAGAGGAAAGTAGCGTACATGATCTGCCTCATTCATTCTGTTTTCATAAGAGAAATAAAGAATGATTGTCATCATTAAAAGTAGAGGGAAAAGTAAAGGGATGAAGGATGTTAGTTATGATTTCACCTAGTTTCTATTTATTTAGCATATCTATTTTTGTTAAACTACTGTCTAAACAACTGATGAAAAAGAAACAGAACACCTTTTCTTAGAAAAAAGGGAGACTGTTATTCATCTTCATTAAAGGATCCTATGCCTTGCAGAGAATGAAGTGTTACATGGCTCTGTGATTTTAAGGCTCTGCTGCAACTGACAGGATGAAGAAAGGCACAGCTTTCCTCTGATGCACACAGCTTTCTCCCAGTCCTCTTCAGCCAAGAAGTGGGTGTCTAATGTTTTACATACCCAGTCTCCA
>VXAV01003883.1:22913-52821 GCA_013399715.1 Alectura lathami
GGGAGGAGCCGGCGTGGGCGGCCGGCGGAGCCCCCGGGCGCGGGGATGCTGCGGGCTGCCCGCGGTGTTCGCCCTGCCTCTCGGGGCGGGGAGGGACGAGTGGGGGAAAACCTTTCGCTTTCTCGGCGTCAACCACGAAAGCTCTGCAGGGGGAGCGGACATCGGGGCCGGGGCATCTTCCCGCGACCTGGGAATGGAGGGTTACGGCTAGAGGGTGGGGGGCAGCCCCGCCTCTCCCTCCTGCCCTCCTTCACGCTTTCTGGAAGATGCCATCCCATCAGCTGGGGCCAGGGACCATCCTGGCAGTGTCACTCCCGAGGGTGCCGCGTCGCTGGCCTCACCCTGCCGAGGCAGTGTGCTCCTCAACGCTCCCCGCTAAACCCAGGGGTCACGGCAGCGCTGCCCTGTCACCCGCTGTCCATCGGGCTGCCTCTGCGTGTTTCCAGCTCTCAGAAAGTAAAAAGGTCAGATTTCCGCTGGTTTGCTGTCACTGTTTCTCCTCAGCTGCCTGTTCCCAAGCACTATTGTCTCATTATAAATAAGCCAAGCTTATTATAAATAAGCTCCCTCACCCCAGCCTCCTTGGTGGTGTGAGAGCAGGAAAAGCCTGCTTTTATGGTTCATAAAGATAATTTATATCATTGTTGTCAAGTCACTGGATTAATTACCTCTGATCGGACTACCCTCTGCAGCTCTGTACAGCACTGCGTTTTCCAAACAACTGCTTTTGCTAGGTCACTGCCTATGGCTACCCACTAAATACAGTAATAAAAACTTCAGAGGTTCACCCATCTCCTTCCTGATACCGGCCTGCCTCTAGGTATGCTGATGCAATAGGTAGAAAAGATGCTTGTGTCTCATGCAGCTGCTCTGCAGACCTGACAGGAGTCAAGAGGGGGTGGGATTGTGGGGATCCTGAAGCAGCTTTAGAGATTTGTCAAAAGGACAAGTCTTGCCACAGGTTCACTCAAGATCCAGGCTTGCTGAATAAGGATGTTATTTTCAGTCACTCTGTGGGGCAGAAGAGGACTTGAGTTTATGTTTTGTTTGCACTTTAACTTCCTCCTTAGAGGAAAATCTGCCTACATTGAAGGCTTTTTGCCCTATTACTTCACCAAACATGCACATCTCTGTGTGTCCAAGGGTATTTCAATCTTAAACACCCTGGAGCCTCCCTGTGCTGCGCTGGCAGTTCCCTCCCTCACCATGTGCCTGGGACAGTGAGAAAAAGTCTGTGTGCTTGGGAGCAGAGGTGATCTCCTTCTGAGTCATGAACTTGCTGCTCCACATGGTAACTGCACAGCAGGGCAGGAGAAACACTTGCTAAAGCAGCCCCACAGAGGTTCGGGTTGCTCTTGGCAGGTAGTTTCAGTTGTCAGCTGCTCCTGAGGCAGAGATGCTGCTTCCTTTCACTTCATGGAATGGAAAAATCGCTTCTCTGCCCCCTGTGCCTAAGCACATCCCGATAGCATAGAAATGGATACCTGAGTTACGGGGAAGAACCAAATCTGCCAACCAAAGCATCCAGCTGGAGGCTCTCGCTTTCCTCTAGCCCATTCCTGAAGCAACAGCCTTCTGGGCTGCTTCTGGGCTTTTAATCCTTCGACTTCTTCATCTTCCTCCCCAGCTGGGCAGCCTGAGGGAGAAGAACAAGCACTCTCACCTGCTCTGGGCACATGCAGGCTGTAGCTCAGCTGCCCTATTACCCCCAACCGCAGCAGGGAAATTGCAAATGAAGTTAGCAGCAGCAAAGAAATAAGAGTATTTTTTGGCTGTATCGCTTTACTGACCCAGCTGATCTAAATCATAATTTTGCTGAGGCAGATTTCTGCCCATACTGGAGCAGAAATAAGTGTCCAGGGCTGCAGCATGGGACAAATGTTCACAGCACACCTAAGGAGAGCCTTATTTCAAACACTATTTTTCTCTGTCTGTACCACTTGTAGGTCTGTGCTTTCTGCTCTGCTTCTGGTTAAAGGATGTGGTCTTCACAGAAAGACAACAAAGATGTTAGCCCAGCATAAAGCTGTAGTGAGCATGAAGCTATGAAGTCCAACTGCTTTTACTGAGAGACATTAAACAAATTCAGCTACAAGCTTGGCCTTAATATACCCTGAGAGCAAAGCAAGAACAACCTGGGCTATATGTCAGCTCTCACATAGATTTTAGCACAAGTTTGGGGTCTTCACTCTTGTTTCTCAGCCCCCACTGCCAGGGCTTGCCACCACTTGATCAACTCAGACATGGTTTTGTCTAGCAGAATCACCAGGCGGAATTTTTTCAGGTCTGTTTCTCCACTGCTTTTCCTGGGTTGCCGTTTTCATTGCTGAGAGAATCCAGGTTGTTATAATCCTGCCTAATGCTGAGTTTCATGAAGCTCATAAAACATTTCAGGGACTTGAGCCAGTGAGAGAGCGGATGAGAAACATGTGTGGGAGGAACTGCATGCTGATTACTACTTCCTTTGCTGCCAAACAAAGCAAGAAGCAGATCCTGATGCTCACTGTGCAAAAGCAGCTCTGAGAGCAACGAAGACAGCAATATCAGTCATTGTGAGTGAATGAGGAGTATTTCCAAGCCCTTCTTTTCCAAAAGGAACCAGTAAACCATTCTAAAAGACACACCCGGTACTGATGTGTACAGATGTGCTGATTTGGCTGCAACTTCAAGTCTGCCACCCTAGGCACGGAAAGACACCTCATATTGCCTTTTCCACCCTGAGCTCATCATGTCAAAGCTAGTGCTGACTGGCCTCCCTTAACTGGTTGAAGTGCTGCTCGCCTTGGGGCAGTTGGCTTTTGCAGGACTCAGAGATTATGTAGAAGAAATCTGACTTGGTCACGTTTTGTCAATCATTTAGTCTATTATCTGAATACATAGTAGCACTAAATCCTTACCTGGTTAAAGATAAGAGAGGATTGGAGCAGATCTAAGAGGAAAGGAAAATTACTACTTAACCAGTGTGCCACATTCAGATATCATGGGCTTGACTGACAAAGAATGGCTAAACAATAAGATAATAGAACTACACATGGGTGTTATCTGCATAAACCAGATAGACCAGGATGAAATAGCTGAATAAAGTCTCTAGAGGATCTAAACCACCATTCCACTCCTACAGTAATTGAAAAGCTAACATCGTGGATGTGCTCAGATATTTACAGCTCCAACTCGCTGCTGTTAGTGAGGTTAAAGAGAACCTAGGGCTAGCATAAGGTGTATACTGCAGTTGTAGAGAGACACCCCTTTCCCTCCCAGTGTAAAAGACCAGGAGAGGGAGGTGAAACAGATAGAGAGAGCACAAATTGTAAGGTCTGATGAAAAGGCTGGAAACAGGGATACCTCTTACCCATGCTGTATAGCATCTGTTAGGTGGGTAAGCTTTGGGAGCCTGCTGAGAAGAGTGGAAGGCCCCATATCGTCTCTAAAGAAGAAGATATAGACACCAGCCATGACTGCTCTGTGCTCTTACACTTTTAGGACAAGGCCTGGGACTGCAGACAACCAGGAGGCAAAGCTGCACCGACCTAAGCAGAGGTAGGCACACTTCTCCCACATTCAGCCTAAGTCCTGGGGCAGGGCTCTCTCAAGAGCAATTTGCATTGCCACTTGTCAGGCACCCGCAGTTCTGCTTCCTGTTTGAGTGCCTTGGAGGCTGTAGGAGATTAACAGGATTACAGTGTGTGATATCAGTCCAACTCCAGCTTTCCAGAGGTCAGCACTGTGCCTAGGCATGGATGTTGACATACACAATGTTACCTAAGCGTCTCACCTCCTTCCTCGGGAGCAAAGTCTCCAGTGCTCCACCAGCCATCCCTAAAACTGTTTAACTTTTACAGCCATGCAGGGCCAGAGCCGTTTGTATTTGCTGCAGCAGCACTGAACATATCCAGATTATTTTTCAATAGGCACACATAGGTGCAGAGTATCTGTCCCCAAAGGGACACTACACAACAGCAGGAAGTGATAAGCGTGACAGTAAGCAGCCTGTATGCTGGAGAAGGAGAGAGAAGAAACTGCCTCTGGTTTCGTCCGTAACTTCCCCTTTCTTTTGTACTTTTGCACCTTAATACTTATTTCATTCAACAGAAACACTGCCTACTGTTTGTCTTTCTCACAGTATCTCATGTTTTTCTGTGCGCCAGGAAAACACGACTGAAAAGCAGAAAAAGAAAAGCAGAAAAACAGACTGTTCTGCTCCTCTCCAGACCTAATTTTCTCACCCAATTTGGAAACTGCTGCATAAGGAGGGGGAGAGGGGGGTGACTAACACTTGCAAACGATGCAGAGGGAGCTCAGAGCTACGGACGGACCACTGAGTAGCAGCTGGGTGTCCTTGGGCAGCAGACAGTGATTTGAGAGAGGCTGAGAGAGTAGAGAATCGTAACAGGAAATCACAGATAGGTCTGAGTGGAGAGTAAATGAAAGTCTGGGTGTAGAACACTCTGAGGGGTCGTGGGTGGTAGGTGTTGGGTGGATGTCGATGGCACTGTGCTTAGCAGCCCTTCAAGGACATCAACACATCTAGAGGCACTCAGGCTGGGAGAGAAACGACAGTGAGTAAATCTTAATGACTCACATAGGAGGAGCAAGACAGAAATTGAACACTATCATCTCTTAAAGGGTATGAAAAAGCATGTGCAGTTACCCCTGGTGACTCATCTAAGAAGAAGTAAGGAGACATGAGAACTCAACAACTGGTACTTCTTGTTCTTCATCAGCAGCAAGGACCCCTGGCAGCATCACCTGAACACAAGTCTCAGTGCCCAAAATCTTAACAGTCCATTTGGACAAACATAACAAGGCTGGCAAATCACAGCTGGAAAGGCCTTTAGCAAAGCGTGCCCAGCAGACAGGGGAGGTGGTCATGGCTGCTTTTTCAGCGGTGTGCTGTGCACTTCCTCTCCACCTGTAATGCTCTTGGAAAGTCTACAAGTTCGTTGGACGCCGCAAGTCTCTTTCCAGCAGTGTTCACCTCTTCTGAAGGCAAACTCCCCGTCACACACCTCAATGAGATGCAGTGAGCAGTTCAGGGTCAGGACTCTGGTGCTGTGACTTCAGCTGGTCCACCGCCTTTCTCTCCATATTGCTGTGGTGGAGAATGCAGGCTGTTGGCATGGCCTCTTCTGGCCTGTACATGATAACACTTTTTGAGGCTTTTTGGTAAAACCTTTGTATTCCTTAAAGGATTCAGAAGGACTGGCCTGCTCTATAGGAAACTGAAGAAAAGCTCTGCCTTTTTGTTTCTCCCAGAAATCTTTGTGCACAATTCCAAATCTTGCTTTGTCTGGTGAACTCTAGACATATCTGAACAACCTAACTGGTTTGACACCTTAGAGCAATATGTGTGCACATGTGTATGCACTTTCTCTGTGTCTGGGAAAGCCATTTGCTGTTATTTCTGGTGCCTTTTACAGAAGGGGATCCTGCGAGTAATCGCAGCCAACGGAAGCAATTACTTGGGATGGTTTCTCAGCTCTTTCCTCAGGCAACACAAGCCCAGTTGGCCTCAAGCTCTTCCGCCTTGCCCGGTGCTTTACTGTGCTGTTCCTTAGGCTGCCAGGCCTTCTGGTACCTAGAGGTAAGCAAACCAGCTGAGCAACAACTGGTGTCCTCAGAGGATGGCAGTGGGCAGGATGCAGCACCAGGCAGAGCTGCTCTGGGATGCCCTATTTGTAGGGCCCTGTCACTATGCCAGGTGTTCGGGCTCTTCTGATGGGATGCTGCAACATGTCCTTGTGGAACCCAGCTTTGAAGCATGACCTGAGGCCAGTGGCCTGACACCAAACACTACATTGTGTTATTAACTCCGTATTGTGTTATCAGCTTGATGTTGGCATTCAGAGGCAGGGTGCGGCCTGAGCTCACTGCACCCAGGGGCCGGCACCCTTCAGCCCCTCAGTGCACGCGTGGCTGGCTGTCAGCTTCACCCAGCATTTCCCACCTATGAACCTGGGCAACCAGCAAAGCTTCCTGGTCAGTTCCTCAGGCACTGAGTCCTGCAAAAATCCTCTCCAAAATCTGGAGTATTCCTTTGAGCACACCCCTTGGTGTCCGAGCTCAGAGGGGCTGGGTCTTGCACCCTCTGAAATTCCTTCTCCTTGGGCTTCCTTCTCCTGCTTGCTTTCAGGTTTGAAGGTCCTGAACAGCACTTTATCTGGGTTTGAAATCAGCTGTCTCATCACATGATGATAGTTTCTTGCCTCCCTTTTCCCTAGTTTCTAATAAGCTCTGTGATCTAATACTGTGGGTTGTTCCCTGGTGTTGCTTTATCCTGCTACCAAGTGCTTGTAAAAGAGGCAGAGGCAGTGTGGTCTCCAGCCAGCAATCTCCTGTGCTACAGAGTGAGCAGTCAGCACTAGCTGTGGATTTATATTAACTCTTATTAAGAACCTTTTCATTTGTGAAAAATCCTTGTTGCAAAAATGAATAAAACCTGTGCTAACCCTGTGTGAAGGTTAGAGGGAGGATAAAAAGATAACCTGCCAGAGAAGGGCAAAGTTTGTGACAAATACTTGTGTGGGAATGTCTGGCATCATAAAGTGTGTTTTGGAAACATGGGGTTCTTCTTCTGTCTTTTTGACAAAGAGAAAGTAATTTTTGATCTCCTTTGAGAACAGCAGGGGACAGTTCTTAGGTTTGAGGGACAGCTAATGGTGCTGACTGGCATCTGCTGGAACACTGAACACGATTCATAAGGTGTCTGTAGAAGCTTGGCTGTATTTGCCAGTGTTTGGGGATTTTCAACATCACAGGTTGGACATGCTCATCTGTGAGGCAAAAGTGTCGCATTCCTGAGACAGTGAAGAGACACTGCAGGAGTTTACCATGCTCACGGCCCATGCTGGCTGGGGCTGCCTCTCACAAGTGGCCTGAGCCCATTTTCAGACATCGGTGCTGTGCCCCTTCAGGTGCAAGCCAGTGAGTCTACCCACGCCTCGCTCATGCTTTTACACTACGGTTGTGAAACAGCTTTCTCCCCTAGATACCTCTGTCAGTTCTTTAACCACTCCAGTGCACAGCATTTTTCTGCAAGTCAGGGGCTCCCAGGTGGACACTGTAGCCTGTATAGGATACCTTCCAAACTGGAACAAAACACAGCTCTGCTCCCGTTGTTGAGGAAAAAGCACTTTACTTTCCCCATGAGACATGTATAATCTGAATAATACTAGCTGCTGCTAGGAGGCCTGACAACATGCATCTGAAAACAGCACCTGTGTAAATTTACCATTCTGTGTATTTATGTTGTTTCTCAACCAGCTTGAGCACACAATTGATTATTACACACAAGCGATTGCTGGGGGCAAGTAAATGCCTTGCCTAATACTAGGACACATTTACGTGACAGCATGTCAAGGCACACACAAGGCACAGTTGTATGAAGAGGTACAAGTAGGAGAGAAGGCAATACAGGCACAGGCATCTACTGGTGACAGAACTTGTTTTACACCAAGTGGCACTGGCACAACTGAAATCACAATATATGGCAAAGGGAGCAGTCTTTCTGCCAGAACACACGGGTGAGGGAGCTCTAGCTGAGACCCAGGAGACCACTGCAGCCTGCAGTTCTTATCTGATCCCAGCCAGAGCTGGGCAAAAGCTTCTCAACAGAAGAGTGTGGAGACTCCATGCTCCCCCTTCAATGGGGAAAGCTGGCTTCTCAGGGTTCTGACATGAACAAACCCATCCATGAAACATGACCATTTTGCTCCTCCAGTAACCTACTGCCCTAAACAGTAGCCTATGTTACCTCTGATCTGCCTGAGGCTGGTAGTCTCTGCCCTGTGGATCTGAGTCCAGCTGCCACAGTACCATCCTTTTTCTTCACCTGCCTTCACTGACACAGGGGTCTCTGTGCAGAAAGGATGGTGGGGCAGAGGTTGGCTCCTGGCATGTGGTGACGGCAGGGCTCTGTGCTGCCCTGCAGTGGCTGCAGCATCCCTGTCCCAGCAGGTGAGTCACAGGAAGGGAAGAGGAATGCTGGACAGTGCCAACAGAGAGGGCTTGTGCCACCTTTTCCACAGGGCAGAATGAAGCAACACTCTCTTTGTCTGAGCTCCAAGGCTTTATAAAGCAAGGCCTCAACTTCAAGCTCCTGGCAGCACCTGATTTCAGGACTCTGTTGTCCCCAGAGCAGTTGTTACTATGCTGAGGAGCTGAGCCTCAGCCAGCGACATATATGCCACTATCTCTGCCAGCACAGGATCAAAACCCTGAAACAGACAGTTGCTGATTGGATCTCTTCCATGGTGCCAAGCTTAGTTCTTCACAGAGAAAGGATCCCAAGTATTTGATATCTGTGCAGTAACACAGACCCTGGCCCTCTCCCACTATTCTGAGTCTCTGGAAGAGGCAGATACCCCCCCAGGGATTTCAGAAGAGAAGACTGTATTTTTGTTTTTGCAGTTAAGTCTCAGTAACCATAGTCTGCTATTGAGCCAGGATCTCAAACAAGGTCTTGCAGATGATTTTGAAGAACCTTCCTCTGTGCTTTTTGACGTGCAGAGCACCCAGTTCATTAACCACAAGCTTTCCACCTGCAGTCACTACATGCCTCAGTTCTCACATTGGTAAGGGGCTGTGTGTGCTGTTCAAGCCTATTAGAAGCACATACTTCCTTTGCTGGATTATAATTTAGCATGTGGATTTTCTATTTAATTAAAATTTTCAAGAAGTTCTCAGGTCCCTGATATAGGCCACTTTGTCCTGCCTCATATAATGGCTTCAATGTTGAGAGTAGAAGAAAATAAGCAGTATCATTGTTCTGAGTTCAGTTAGAAAAACTGAAGGCCAGGAGCTCATGCTCAATTGAGCTCTTGCTCAGTTCTGAATTCAATGGAACTGGGAGTGAAGAACCATGGCACTGTCTCACATGGAGGTCTTGTCCCTAGCAGCAGGAGCAGCTGATGGGAAGTAGAGCTGTAAGAACTTGCAGATCCTGGATCCACAGCTCCTGGCTGAAATCCAGGCTCCCTGTGGTCTGGGTGACGAGGTCTCACAGCTCCTGCTGGGATCTTGCAGCTGAATGACCCTCTTCTTCAGTTTGTCATTACCGTCATAGAATCATAGAGTGGCTTGGGTTGGAAGGGACCTCAAAGATCATCTAGTTCCAAACCCCCCGCCATGAACAGGGTTGCAGCTGTGACAGCCCTAGAGCCTGGGCTGTCTGGGGCCAGGGCTGATCCTGTGGTCCCTCAGACATTCCCAGGGAGGCTTTACTCTCAACACATCAACACATCCATCTTGAAAGGGTGGCAATACGAAATGCCACTGCATGCTTCCCCACTAAGCCTTTCACACACAACACACTAAACAGTGCAGTATTAATCCAAGATGTTAGCAGTGGTCTGGTGCAACTCACGTTTCCATTGAGTTTAAGCCTACGGAACCTACTTGCTGTTAACTATTACAGGATACCAGTGATTAAGATATTTCAAATACCTTTAGAGTGGTCCTGTCCTGAAATTTTTCAACTAGTGTCCTTTTTTAAGTCCATAGGTGGTTGCCTTTCAGTGGTGAATAAAGAGATCTATACACTAAACTTCACAGCAGCCCTAGGACTAAATTTACTATTTTAAAAAGTGAAAAACAGCATAACGAACAAGAGAAATTTTACCACTGCTGATTTCACAAGATGATCATGTGACAACATTCCTCAAAGATATTAGCAATTTGTGTGCTTGTTAGGACTGCAATAACCTAAACCACACAAAATCGAATGGATGAGATGCAGCGTGCGACAAGCCAGCTTCTCTAGAGGCGGAAATCAGAACACATCATTAAATACAGTGCTGACTTATACTAGCTGCAATATCTGCCCAACTACAAGGAAAGGGGAGTCTCAGGAGAAAAATGCCTGGAAAAGATGCATTCTGCATGTGATTGAGAAGCTGATGTTCATTACATTTTTCACAATATTCCTAATCTGAAATTGTGTCAGTACCCACAACTGCAAGCAAAATTCTTTCCTTGACAAAAATAGGAAGTGTCATAATTTTGTAAATATGGTATTAGTTTTGTCCAGTACCTTGAAAAGCAACTTAAAGAGTGTGGAAATAGACAACAAAGATTTTTTAATGTCAACAGCTGTGTTAGAAACCCTGAAGTCTGTTCCCTAACACTCAAACCTCAGACAGCTACTTCTTCACTTATGTTTCAGATCTCCTCCTAATTACACCAGGACTCAACACTCATTTTAGTTATCTTAAGTGAGGTACTTGTATCCTCTTTTTTCAGCTTCTGAGTCTAAGGTACAGAAAGGGTTATCAAAGTGTTTTGGATACAAATTACAACAGAACAAAGTTGGTGGTAACCAGTTAGACACAAATAACTATTTTCTCCTTTCTGTCTCACACTACTGATTATATTCTGCCTTGTTTACATGATTACCTTGTCATTTCCTGCAAACAATTGTGAGAGTAAGCATATGTTGCAATTCCCCATTCTGGATCCAAGTGTTTCCAGAGCTTTTAGGTCTTTACTGCTTGGGAAAATGTAGGTAAAACTGCTTTGAGTTGTCTGGTTCAGAGAGAGAAACCTAACACAACACCCAGTTCCAAATTTCCACCTCATCCAGAGACACCGGGGCCAGAAGTTCTAGGTTTGCGACCTCACACATCACTACGCTAGAAAAGAGTAAACCTGATTTTTCACATCACCAATCCCTAGCAACAGTGGTGCCTGCGTTCAGCTGTTCTAACTATTCTAACAGTGGGGAAAACAACCGACAGTGACTTAGTAACATGGGAGTCAGGCTGGGAGCACTAGAAGCACACATCAGACTGCAGCTGGGTGTTCTTGGGAGCCTGAGACCCTGGCACACTTGACCTGAGCAAGATAGGGCAGACTCCATTCTGGAAAGAGTTGCAGCTTGGGTTATCTCCCCGTATGCATTCTGCTCCCCAGACTTCTGCTGCTTTCTCCAGCTGGTCTAGGCTCTGGGAGGGCAGTCCTTCCTCACTGGGTTCTTCCTCCTGTTAACCAGAAAAAAAGAGTGACCTGCATTGTTAGAAATACACCAAGAATTCTAGCAACACTTCAGGATTGCATTAAACAAATGAGCGTCACATCTTTTTTGCCCTCTACCAGAATGTTCACAGAAATGCTGTGTCACTGCTCTTGAACAGTAGGGGCTAGATCATGCAAAATGATGACCCTGCCCAACCCTTTTTATCTTGCATCAGTGGGGATTTGAAAAGCAAAGATGATACCTGGTAATTCACACTGCAGAATTGGTCGCCTATCCTGAAGGTGGTTTAAACGCATGGTGGAGGGCTACCAACCTTCCTACTGTTATCCAGTGGCTTGCCCATCAGATCCTTCCTCTTCAGCCTGTTTCTTTCCAGCACTTCTAGCTTGCTCACCACTGCATCAATCTTGGAGCCAATGCTGTTTATGGACTGTTCCAGATGCAGCACACGTTGCAGGAGACTGTAGAAGACAGAAAGAGCATTTGCAGCTTCTTCTTGTGATGAACACTAGGATTTGCAAGAGGTCTCTCATGCACCACAGGCCAGATCGCAAACAGGAGTGCATGTTGCACATCAGAGATGCTAATTCATACTCACTGAACACATAACTCCCTCCCACACTGGGTTCTCATCTGCAATCAATGATTCTGTTGAGGATAGATCCCAACTAGTTTGAATGACAATCCAGCCACAATGTAACCCCATTATTATTTAATCTTGCACCTGCCTCTCCTTTAATATGGCCCTATGTGGATTGCTCAGTGTTACTCAGCAGAAGAATCAGGATCTCCTGATTCTCTGTGCTGTATTTACCACTCGCTCTTCCTGTGGAAGAAACAGCGACGTTATCCTCAGACCTGGAGGATGATGGTCAGTTAGGCTATAAACAAAGGGTATTTATTCCCCAGGACCTTCTGTAAAGGTATCAGTTTTCCTTGGCCACGTTTTCCAGGCTAACTTCTGACCTGAAACATGACAGCCTACTGCCTGTAGCCAGCTGACAGCTCCAGAGGTTATTCAGGAGGTAGAAAGCAAAATTTCTCAGCCTGATCTTTCATGGGAACAAGCAAAACACATTAAAATAAATGACCTGATTCTTTCCTGACCTGCTCAGTCACACGTGTGTAAGATAAAAAGGGACAAGATCTTACTGCAGCTGCTCAGCATCAGTGTGAACAATTGCATCAGGGAAAAAAGCAGCAGGGATCAGACCCTCATTTGTAGAGGGATTAAACTACTGCCAGCACCAACATACACTTGGAACTCTTCTTTGGAGACCCAGCTGGCGTTATTGGCATGGTTATTCTTTGCTTCCACATAGATCAGATTCTCATCCAAGTTGTTGCCACCATAGGATTTCCCCAAATTTTCAATCTCTGTATTCAGGGCAACCTGGAAGACAGATAAAGAAACTCTTGCAAAGCTGGATATTAACTCTGTGTCAGCTTTGCTGTGAATAACACACAGCTTCACAAGTAGGTCATCTACTCAGGGCTATTCAGACAGAGCTGCAGTTGTGTTGTCTGCTTAGCTTATACCTCAAACCCAAAGACTCGTGAGGCCACTCTGGAGTGATCTCTACAGTTTCTTTCCTTGCCCTTTTTTACCCTTTTTGCCTCTAGGTCATGCTTCATCTGCTGTTGCTCCTCTTCATCAAGGATGAGGTTCCCATCTTTGTCAAACCTGGAGAAGGCTGCTGTAATCTCATGGTCTGCATGGCCCAGTCTGCAGAAGAACAGAAAGGGATTGCTCAAGGCACTGAATTACACAGGCTCTAACAGTGCAGGAGTGCTCCTTTTGAAATCAGTGTACTGCTGCCTCCTGTCAGTGACAAACGTAAATATCCCACATGGGAAGGAGATTGCAACACAACACCATTTAGACCAGGAGATTAAGCATGTGAGGAAAGATGACAATAATTAGTTTTTAGTGCATCTTGCACTGCCCCAGTCTGAGCTAACTGCTCTCCAGGCCTTGAATGCCACAGAGTTTAAGTTACAAGTGTGACTGAAAGAAAAGGATAAATAAATCCCTCAAGCAAACTCACTCACTCCTTCAAGCTGTTCTTGAAGTCCTCAAAATCCAGTTCTTTAGTTCTATTCTGCAGTGCTTTCTGCACATCAGAAATCCGTTCCTTTTTCAGCTTCAACCTCATGAGCGTCCGGTTGTAGCTCTGTTAATAAAGGTGTAAATGAATTTGGAATCATGTAGGCAGAAGAGTGAAAAATAAGACAGGGTGGATAATGCACTGTGGGTGAGCAGATGCTGAGTAATACAAGGACATTTTAAGCTTTCCAGAGGCACTGATACAATGCTACGGACTGTCCCTCGTGTCTAAACTAGGATCGCTTCTTTAAAGCAACACTGGCACAGTACCCAAGGTCTCCATGAGGAAGTTTGACATCTGTTTTTCTCCTCCCAAGCCTCCATTTACCTGAGATCCCAGTCACCAGCTGCTTAAGATAATGTCTCAAATACCATTCTTTGCAGAATATTGGTCCTACAGCATAGACAGTTGCGAACTTTCAGGACCCTTTTTGGAATTTGCCCATGGGAAATCCAGATGTAACCCACCAGACTTGCACCACTGTAAAATGCTCAGCAAAGTAGAATCTGCCACTTTGTTTGCTATCGATCAAAGTGCACTATGTCAAGGACTGAAGTAGCTTTGTCTATATACTCTCCAGGGAAGAAAAGCCATTGCAAACACTACTAGCATGCTAAAGCATCAGGATTTCCCCAACCCTTTCCTCCTCATCTTCCCATTTCCAAAAGATTTGAGAGCTTGATTCATCCCAGAAGGGAACTGTGACTCCTTTTGCTACTGTGCATATCAGGAAAGTGGATCTTGAGCTGGCAACCTGCTTTTTCTATAGTGAATTCCTCGTAGGTCAGGAACTCCAAGAAAGTATTTCAGGATTGGCTAGGAAGTAGCACAGCTTTTGCAATTCATCACCTGCTTCAGGATGTCTGACAGCTGAAGCTCATCCTTCTGGCTTGAAAGTTCCTCCTTGACTTCTGAGTAGGTGTCATTGATGATGGCCAGAAACATGTTCTAGAGAAAGGGGAGGAAAAGAGTTGAATTAGCCTGAGACACCTTGGCTGCCCCAGCAGGTGAGACAGCAATAGACACAGCCATGCAGAGCTCAGTTAAACAAGCAGCTGTTTTCACATGGGGCATACCCTGGGCAAATTAAAGTGGGCAAAGGGAAGGGCTGGGGAGGAAAGCCTTGCAGCTGAAACAGTGCCTAAGGTACATTTGTTCGCAGCTCAGACACCATCTCTAATAGCCACTCCTGCAATATCTTAAGCTACATTCGGGTCCCTGATGCTCATTATTTAACACAATGAACATTCCTCTGCATCCATTACCTAGGAAGCCAGAAAGGAGGGGCTGAGGGGCCTCTCAAACATTGCTGTCAATACAGAGGCAAGGAGGTCTTTCTTGCTTACCAGGAGCACAAAGAAAACAAAGAACACATAGGTGACAAAATAAACAGGCCCAAGGACCCTGTTGGCATTGTCAATGGAGTTGTAGTCGAAGTCACCAAGAATGATCCGAAACTGGGTGAAGCTGAAGAAGAAGAGCACAAGGTCACACCAAGGTACACGCATTTATCTTACTTCCTAAGACAGTCGTGAGGAGAACCCTGAACCTGCGTGCAGCCTGGATGGTCACAGGCACAAGACAGAGCAGGGTCCAACTCGCTGCGAGAGGGGCTACTTCTCATAGTCTCCCTGACAGCAGAACCTGAATGCCAGAGGTCTGTGGAGCATTGGCTGAAAACCACCGCTACAGCATGTATGTCCCTAACATCACATTAAGCGTAGGGCACGTGGGATCCAGGTTACCTATCCTAACTCGTTTCCCTGACACGCCCTTCTGCGAGTGCTCATTTACCCACTGTTCATTCCCCATCTAAGGTGTCCTAACACAGAATTTGTGGCACTTCTCTGGAAACTGACCACCTAAATTACCCTGGGAAGTAAATAGATACATAGACACACAGACAGACAGACAGAGAGACAGACAGTTACTCTGGAGTGAAGGAAAAGGAAAAATTCAGATAGAAGGAAACACAGAGATGGTGAAGCCCTATGCAGGGAAAAGAATCCTGCAGCCTGAAAATCCTGTCTGAGAAGTTCAATGCTCAATTTTGGATTCCTTTGGTCTACTGAGAGAGCTGGGAATGTTTTTCAGGTCTAGCAGAAAGGAATGCAGCACGGCTTCTTCGATTCCAATTGTCCGTATTTGGTGATGTTGAAATGTCTCCCCCAGTAAGAAATCACTTTTTTTTTTTGCTTTAAAAATTTCTGCTTCATATTCTTTAGCCTACTATGTGACTTAACTTAGGAAGCACCATGCTGGACTTGTGTTAAAGTTAGCATATTATACGACTACCAGCTCTCAGAATGACCCAATAGGTTGAAGCAGAGCTGCCATCATATTAAAATCAGGTATAAATGTAAAATGTATAAAATATTAGATGTACAATATGAGTATTTTAAGCAGTTATAAGATATCAATTACTCTATTATATTCAGTTTTATATACTTACTATTACTAAGTAGTAATTTTTACCTAATATTTCATACCAAACAAATTAATAAACAGTTTCTGACTTTTCTGTTTCAGAGTTTAAAGTTATCATATCGATAAATGCATTACTTCCAATCTTTACTTTGAAAGCCCTGAAGCAAGAAACAATATACTTACCAAATATCTGTTTATATTAAAATGCACCATGTGAAGAAAAATGGAAAAGTTTTCTTGCAGCTGTTGTGCAGACAATGAAATGATGTAATCAGTGGCTCTGTTTGGAAGCCTGAGAATTTCAAAGCCCCAGAGCTTCTATCTGGGCCTCTTCTTTATTAAAGGAAAACACTGAGCTTACCTCAAAACACCTATTTTTAGTTATTTAGTTCCTAACGCCAAAATTAGAGAGAAGTTGAACCTAAGTACACCAAAAGCCACCTGCTGGTGTATAAAACCGCAGATTTGCTAAGGTCTCAGCAGCAATCAGACAGCACCATTCTGTCACCTTTATGGACTCACAGCAAATGGGAAGATGACAATGACCTGGAGAACAGAAACTACATTATCAGCTGAGCTGTGATGCTTTTCTGTAGAATGACTGTAAAGTGCTCCACATGCCAAGTGCCCTTGGTATGCCCAACAATTCCACATCAAGTGAAAGCTGTCTAGACTACAGCAAACCAGAACTGTTCTCTAAACTGTCAGCCTGAAAAGCCTGGGATTTCCACTGAATCAAAGGGCTGCAAAGAGCCTCAAAGCATCAGCTACTCACATCCTTGCTGATAAACACCAGACAACCAAAAATCCGTTATAGATGTGGGACCGTGAGCAGCTTTTTATCCATCGTGGCTTTATTATATGAGATACAACAGGTGTCAGATTGACATTCAGATTTGCAGTTGGAAATGGGTTGGAAAGCAGTTAAAAATATTTTGATGACAACTGGTAATGATGAAAATGTAGTTATGACCAATTCAACTTACATGCATTTAATAAAGGTACTGAAGTTTTCCACTTGTGTCCCAAAAAGAAGGTAACCCAGCTGGGCATAGGCAAAGAAGACAATAAAGAACATAATGGCAAAGCCCAAGATGTCCTTGGCACAACGTGCCAGTGTGGAGGAGAGCTGGGTCATCGTTTTGTTAAAGCTAATATACTTGAATATCTGCAAGAAGAAAAAACAGGGACAAAGTTAGGCCAAACCATCACCTTGGTCAGTC
Organism: Alectura lathami; assembly: GCA_013399715.1. Lineage (NCBI taxonomy): Eukaryota > Metazoa > Chordata > Aves > Galliformes > Megapodiidae > Alectura > Alectura lathami. Next base: position 39,641 of record VXAV01003883.1, read on the forward strand.
TCTCTCCTACACGTACATGCTTACTAAGACAAGAGGTTCTCCGTGGTACCAAAGCACTGAGGAGACAGCCAGGCTGGGAGAATGGTGGCCTAGAGCTTAGGGTGTTTGTCCCAGGTGTGCCACCATGTTCCTATTGGGTCTTGAACATATGAATTTGTTCCCTGTGTCAAAGGAAAACATAAAGAGGGACTGCTATAAGGACAAATGTAATGAGGATAGTGAGACATGAGTACCGTGTGGCTTTCCATTGCGTCAAGGTGCTTTGATTGACATGCATGGTGCATACCAGCAGACAAGTCATTTCCTGCTGTGTGGCTGTCATGAAAATAGTACAGGGTGGACAAAATGGTATTGTACTCAGCATTTTCAAAGCAAAGCAAAGCAAAACAAAAACTTTTACACCATAAATTCCAAACTCATCTCCCCATCTATCTCCACATAAATGGATTCAGAATGCAAGGTGAAAAGCTGTCTGGATTTATTACAAAACAGAGTACATGACACTCAGGGAAATCCTTCCGTGTTCTACAGCTGTTAGCCTCATTCACTCAGGGGGATGGAAGCTATCTAGAGGAAGAGATCTGAGGCTAGAGCCCTAGCACCCCCCTGATCTCTTACAATACCTTGATCCAGGCAAAGAATAAGTTGACTGCATTCATGTTGTTGTACTGAGTCTGCCAGAATGCCAGGAACTCAAAGTCTGCGTAGGTGTCAGGGTGTTTCAGCAGCTCCCCCAGCAGTCTGTTCACCTCAATGGTACGAAAGATGTGAAACCCAATAGCAATGATGGAGAGCTGTAAAAAGGAAGGATCTGCAGTGACTGCAAAAGTTAAAGTGTCCACAGAAATTGAAATGCTACCCAATTCCTTAGTATCACAATTCATAACTGCAGTCTACTGGTGGAGATGGAAATAAGATCCTAATGCACTGAATTATGACCTGACTTCACAGCCTGTCGTGCATCGCTAGGAAAGAATTTTCTCCTAATTCCTGCTAGAAGAGCACATGCCCATTTACTCTGCTGGTTGATTTTTCGATTGGAGCAAAACATGTGCCAACTCTTATCTAGACGAGTTTCCACTTTCCTCCGTTAGTTTTCTCTTATATATCTCTCATTGCTTCCCACTCCACACAAAAAAAGTGTGCAAGCATCCTCACCAGAATGACAACCACATCCAAAATGTTCCATATGCTGGTGAAATACTGAAGCTTGTGGATACGCAGCTCCAAAATCTCCTCCACCACATAGTAGAAGATGAAGACACAGAAAACAATTTCACAGGCAACAATGAAGAAGTCCCACGCGCTGACGTATCGTATAAGCTTGACTGTCCGTATTTGCCAGGAGGGAATGGCACCACCAGTAGCTGGAAACTCAACCACTAACCTTGAAGGGCACAAGAAAACACTGATAATTACAAACTGGGGTGGGTGGGGGCATCAAACTGGGTTATGAGCTATCCACCAAACCATGGATGGAAGAATTGTGTATATGTTTATGCATTCTTCTCTCTGCTGCTTTGCTACTCATGATAGGAAAGGATGAAAGGTCAAGAAGAGTGTGACTAGTAGTGTCAGAAAGACCAAGTCTAATCCATACAACGTCTACCGTTGCCACTCAGTCCTACAGCCCATGGTGGGCCAGATTATTTTTGCATTTTAAGAAACTGCAGCATCAAGAAAAAAGAGAGAGGCAGAAAAATTTCCAGTGAGACTCAGCCTACCTCAGAACGCAGAACAGATTGATATTTGCATTATACACTGAGAAATCAATGAAGACAACTCGAGTCCCCCGATCCAGCCACAACCTCTCCTTCAAGACTTGCAGTGCTTCAGCACTCTCTTCTCTGGTCAACTTGAGGTCTATGTAGTATCCTCCCCCACTGTAACTGGTTAGTCTTCCCCAGTGAGATGAACCACCCAGCTCTTCCTCAGAATGGTACCTCCACCTGCAACAGACAAGCTGTGAGCAAAGGCATCACTTACTGTCCACAGCCTTGGATATCACCGTGCAGCCAGGAGAAATGAAACTACATCTTCAAAATATAGAGCAGTTTAATCAAAGAGTTGGCACTGAACTTCTGTTCCAGATCTGAGCCTCCATTTGTTCTTCATTGTGGATAGACTTCTGATCTAGTGCTTCTCAGCAGTGACACAACAAAACTTACCATACTATGGAGTGAAAATTGCACAGGTTCATTGATTACGCTACCTTGTTTACTTGGAGGTTACTCCCAGGATCTGCTGTGCTGCCTTCTACCGTGTTGCACACAGGCCTCTGCTTAGAACTCAGTTGCATATCCTTATGAACAATAGCTTCTATTTTACAGGTCAAGACTCAAGCTGCAAGCAAGGAGTTATTAAACTGCAGCTGCCTCACAGTGTTATAGAGGAAAATCCACATCAATCGCATGAATCACCAGAAAATAAATAAATAAATAAATATCCAAGTGTAGGGGTGGTTTTACATGCTACATTCCATTTCAATGCAGAAATTAGGAGGGCTGGGTCTTAAGAAAATGACTCAGATACCTCTGCATTAAAAAAAAAAAAAAAAAATAAATTCANTTAAAGATGAAAGAGGTGCACTTCCTTAAAAACAGACAGAACATCTACCTAATTCTCAACTGGATTTCTCATGGCTTTCTTGACAGATCCCACTTGAACATTCCTGTCACTCCTCTGAAACTTGACAGCCTTGTGCAAGAAACTCTCCCCAGTATTCTGCAGCTCAGCAGATCTTATTTTAACCAGAAGATGCTGATTTGGGACCAAAAAAAAAAAAAATCACAAACTTTCTAATTCTGAACAGCAGAAGATGTGCTTACGCCGTTCCGTTGACAAGTCCAAAGGAGACTCTTTCTTCCTTGTCTTCTGAGTATACATCATAACACCCTGAGATTTCCTCCTTGAAGTCATTGTGGACCACACAGGAATTGTTCTTCACCTTCAGCTGGCGCATGCGTGGGACACCCAGCAGCAGGTTCTCGTAATAGATGTACGACTGGGTGTTGTGCGCTGCTAGGGACTCATTGTTGTACCACTTGGTCCAGTAAAGATTATCCAGAAGGGGACCTTGTGCATACTGCATGAAAGGGAGAAGAGAGAGGAAATTTCTTGGCCTGGGCTTGAGATGGTAAGACCAGACCCACGCTGCTCTACTCCCCAAGCTGGGAAGTAGCAGAGCTTGCATTGGATATATGCTAAGGAGGAGAGCCCCTATACAGGGCTGGGTGGACCTGCAGGGTGGAAGAAGGATGCTGGTCAGCAGGGTGCTTTGTTGGCTCCTCCCAGCCTGTAATGTGCTTGCTGCACCTTGTTGTGTAAATGAAGAGAAAAGGGCTCTGCAAGCCTCTTTTTCCTTCCTCTTCAGTGAGTACAAGGCTTGAGGAACTGTCCTGGCACAAGGTGTGATTACAAAAATGGGGTGTGCCAATTCACTGTAAACGGTGCGGGAAGACAATAGAGCCACATTTCATTGTACTACTCTAATATATTAGAAAAAGACAAAGATAGCTGACAACAAATTTCTGGCTGACTGTCAGAGATAGGTGGTTGTAATATCTCAGCAACACTCACTGTGGCCCAGATTATTCCTTTTCCAGTTCTTTTATAAAAATGTGTTAGGTACCAGACATATTTTCCCCTTTTTATTTGCTTTGATAAAAGTCAATACAAATTTTAATCCAGCTTCTCCATAGAGAATCTACAGGTCAGATGAGCCCAGGTATAAATTATAGGCAGATTAAACATGCTGTTCACTCAATTGCCCATGAAAATGGAGGTAAGATTTTTACTAAGACACCAGCATAAAGAGATTAGACGATGGGATTCAAAGCCATTTCTTCCACAAGGAAGCCTGGAATAAACCACTGGGTCTCTCCGGCCTGAGCTCCCTACCTGTGCAATAAGCATCGCATCACCGCAATTCCTTTTTATTAGGTTCTGCTTGTTTAGCTGGTGAGTTACTGGGGAATGGACTTCTGGACACAAGCAACACTCACCCTAGTGAGTGATCTGGCCACAGGGCTCAGTGGAATACATTATGTTTTAAATCAGTGGATACTTTGCATGCACATGATACCGTTAACTGTTGCTAATTGCTGGCAAGCAGTAGTATGTCTTGCTGAAAGCACTAGGTAGCACATTCAGAGGGAACGGAATATCCCAGCTCAGCTGAGATTTACAGGGTTCCCCATGCCAGGCCAGGTCTGTACTCACCACCCAGAAGTCAGCCATGCTGCCGATAGACTGGAAGGAGACACGGCCGTCCGAAGAGGTCTGCAGGAAGAGCTCAGACATCACTTTGGTGTAGTAATAGGCATTGGAACTTGTCATTCCATACGTCACTAGGAGAAGAGACAAGAGGAGGTGTAAGACTCTGAAAAAATTGTAAACATTATGTCTCAAGAGATTGCTCAGAAAGATATGGAATGTTATGCTAAGCAAGATCACAAGGAAAGATAAAAGACAGATTCTCGACCCACATCCTGTTATTGCTGAAGAAGAAAGGAAACTGTGGGTCGAGCAGACAGAGAGAGACAGGCTCCACAAGCTGGCTCAGACAACAGCCACGTCTCCTTATGGGACCACACAGCAGCTTGCGGTCACAGGACAACGACCTGGAGACCCCTGGAGTGGGACCGAGCATGCGTGAGGTTTCTCCACAAGAACCACAAGAGACAACAGAGTATGATGTGTCGCTGTCATGGGACCCTAGCAGTGGAATCTCGTAAAAGGACTGTGAATAACTTGCTTCGGTAACGGGACTACCATGCTGAGATGCTGTGTTGAGGGATGCTGTTTTGTGGTGATGACTCCCGGACTCCTGCACCATCAATGGACTCCCATCGGACCTCCTAGGTGGTGACTATTCTCACGCTCGAGTGCTTGCTTAATTCCCACTTTTCCTTTTCCTTCTGTCCTATTGCTTCTCTCTCTCTCTCGGTGTTTTGATAATAAATCAAAGTTTGGTTGCACGGCATCTGACCTCATTTGTGTCTTAATTCCGTATCTTGGGATCAAAAAGAATCCTCCCCCTACTCCAGTTCTGGCAGACAGGATTCCAGACCGGGACAGGAGGGTCCTTCCTTACACCTGAATATCAGAGCCTGAGGCATATATGTGTGTGTGTGTGTATACAGAGAGTGCCAAGAAAACGTATACACATTTTAAGAAAGGAAATAACTGTACTGAAATTGTAATACTCAATATATACCAATAACAAAATATGCATACAAGTCATGTTTGACTTCTGCAATTACAAGAGGTGCTTAAAGTGGTTAGCATCAGTGTCCAGACACTTCTGATTACTTCAAAATTGTCTTGCACTCCTCGAATGACAGCCATGCTCCCCTCATTTTCTGTGACTGTCCTGCCTGTCACTTGGTGATGCAGCATTCACTTGATTAACGCCATCTTCTGAGCAAACATCATACTACACATTGCTACTGTAATTCAATTCAACTTTGAAAAGTAAAATGTAGATAACAGCTCTTAAAATGTGATTACCTTTTTTTTTTTTTTTTTTTGGCACCCCCACTATATATACATTCACTTTCTGGATAGCTTAGACAAGCATATGTAAGCTGAGCGAGACAGAAGCGAAGAAACCTTGGGAACTCTAATCACATTGCTTTCTGCTTGTTTAAGGATTTACAACTCTATTTGCTTGAAGCTCCAGAATTTATACTATCAGACTGACAGATTTTAGGAGTTTAAAGGCCAGAGAAAGCCATTGGATGATACAACTTAGTGTCCCGGGTAACATTTTTTCCCCCCTCAGATAATTTCTGAGAGAAATCTTTCTCACAACAACGTTCTTGACAAGTACTTTGAATGCACTTAGTTCTGATCTGAAGCTATGAAGGTATAGAGTACACCATTTTTCCAAGTAAAAAGCTCCAGGTAGGTTTTCATCTACCAAGAAAACTCAAAACCTTCCTGAACTTGTTGTTTCAGCTCTCCAGGGCTCCTCCCTGCAGTAGAGCATCCATCATGATGATCACTAAGAACATGTCTGACTCTTGAAAGGGTACCATAAAATAAAGCAACTGACGTTAAACATCCACCTCCCCAACATTTCTAGATGAATCAGTGTGCGGCTGCATGTACATCTGTGTGCTCGTCATGGTTCTTTAGGAAGCGCTATCTCCCCCGGTCAGTGTGATGATAACTTGGGTTGGCATTGTCTGTCTTTCCCTGCTGCCATAGGGTCCTTGAAATATAATCCTCTTCACTGTTCCATGCCACAGGTGCTAACTTGTGATAAGGAATGAAGCTTCCCAAAAAACAAACAGACATCGTCCTAACCACTCAAAGACCATTAGCATTCAGTACAGGGCTGCATTAAATCCACCCAAGAACAATGGGAGCTGCCATCTGCATTATCCCCTCAGCCACCCCTCCAGTCTCAGACAGGAAAATCTCTCTGAACCCCATGTCTCTGACCCCAGGAAGTTGCTAGAGCAGCTGCCTGAGGCTTGAACATTTGCTATGAAACTAAGAAGAAAACCCATGCAGGTTCTGCCCAGACTGTGACATCAACAGCTGGAACTGATAATGCAGTTTGGGAAATACTTCTTAAATCTAGCAGGTATCACTCCGGTCCAGAGCAATTGTCAGCTTTTTCACTTGTGTATGCAGCAGCTGTTCTGTGGGTTAACAACACACCAGCTTGCTGCAGTGAGCAGATGTGCAATAAATTGAACACCTACAACAGGATGAGGAAGTCTAATAATAAAACCTCACATTGCACACCAATGAGATGATAGCTACTTACGCAGACAGATGTCCACCAAGAACACAATATAGACCAGGAGCTCTCGCAGTGTAGTCTTCACATAAAGTTCTCTGTTTTCAGCTGTGTTCTCAGTCAGCGTAGTGCCCCACAGACCTGTGGGATGTAAAGAAAAATTGAAGAGGTTTGATGGCCATTGCCAAAGGCCATGTGAGGAGACCCATTCCCAAAGAGTGCTCTTGCAAGTTGCTGGATTTTTGTTGCTTTCCAAAACAGAACCACTTTTCATCTCAAAACTTGACTAAAACATGCTAAATAACCCCTAAAATGAACAATTCCAATGTGAACAAAATATGAGTCTGACCAAAATGGACATTTGTTGACTTTTTTGTTTTGCTAAGTCACTCTTCAGTTTTCTGTCTGAGTGCAACATGGACTGATCTTTTCCTGCCTGTTTTTCAGCTTACTCTTTTCTGAAATTCAGTCTTTCTCCTGAGTTCTCTCGGAATGTCACAATTTCATCTCTGTCATGTTCCAGCATCTTACTTTCTGATTAGGACTTCCGTACAGAACTGCATATGTTGTTAGCTTTACAGGTATTAATTCTTTTTAGGATATAGCAAGCTATCAGACTCCAAATATTTGTCCCTTGCTTACTTACAGACTCTCACAAATTACTTTTATATCAGAAGACTCAATCAAATAGCCCAGCTCAATACTTTCAGCATAAAATATAGAGCCAAATTGTCTCAGGATGCCTGTCAATGGAGCTCTGCTGACTTCAATAAAATATGCCAATTTATACCAGCTAATGTTCTGATTTCTTCACACAGTGAAAGCAACTCAGTAAATGTCACAAGCGTTGATCAAAAAGACAGGAACACTTCCTTTAAAAGAAGTATCAATACTTTGGTTTTGATGGCAGCCCTAACACCATTAATGTACTTGCTTGTTCTTGCTGTAACGGCTTTCTGTTGTGATTTCAGAAACCCTCCTGAAGTTAAAAGGCAGAAGAACTTCCACTTGAAAGCCTAGTGATGGAACTTGTGTCAATAATACCCACAGACTTTGTGCTATCTGCACCTCCTAGAGAGCTCAGTTCTGACACCCACCCCCAGCAGTGCGCAACAATCATCTTCCTGCAAGCCAGGATCAAAGGCCACACATCTGAAGTCATCTCTGGCAGAGAAAGTGCTTGGGCTTTTTGTTTTGGAGCAAGCAGAAGTGCTATAGTGGTGTGTGCACATTCACCCCTGTACTGTTGATAGCTCTTTGGCATCTCAACAAAGGAGAGAGCTTTTGGCACCTTCAGATGCCATGACGACTTCTTCAGCATCCACCTTCACTCCTGGATAGACAAACCAGTACACTGCTCTGGCCATGGCAAGACTAGCAAGAGAAACAGAAGCCTAGCAAAGATGTGGATTTATTCTACTGCAAGAGAGTAGCATGTGGTCTACAAGAATTTCCACAATTGAAAGAAAAAAAAATCAACCGAACAGTGGGAAACAACAGAGCAGAGCCATTACTGCAAGTGAAACAATAGGGTTGAATCAGTGTAAAGGGAAGGCCAGCCACTCAGAAAAGGGCACAAGCTTCATTGTAGTCATTGGACTCCTGATGATTTAAACCTTACTTTAATGTTTGTGTTACAAGCAATGAAAGATAAGAAGACGAAAGCATACTTCAATGCAACCAAACGTATTTAGAGGGGCAGAACTTTGTCCTTGTGAATAACCCCCTCACATGCAATATGTTCAGGTTACCTAAATGACCTTCTTCACCTCTAGATATGACTATACTACAGTATTTTAAGGAGGTTTTTTGTTGTTGATGATGGTTTTTATTTGTTTTTGTTTTTTTATATTTTTTTTTATTTTTTTCCCCCGTGAGGCAGGGAACATCTAGTACCTATATGTTGAGAAAAGAGAGGCCTCTCTGAGGCCAGTAGAGGCTTTTCTGATAAATGGATTTATTTTTTCTTTTTCTTTGCCCACCAGCCCCAGCCAGCATTTCTCCTTGGCCAGCAGAGATCTCCAAAAGCCTCCACTCTGGCTTCTGTGTCAATTAACAGTGTTACACAGTAAGTGTAAGGACAGATAAGAAAAAAAAAAACATGACCACAGAGAGGCTGTGCAATTATTCACTCACATGTGCTTTTATAGTGAACTGCTTTGAGACAGGATCTTACAAGACCAGGAAGCAGAGCTCCTGATGAGAACTAGTCAGGAAGAAAAGACACATTGGCATGAAAGATAATAATTTCCCTAAGAAATATAGTTTCTTGCTTTGTCTGCCTAGTTTTTACAGCATTAGATCTCTATACCTTCTATAAGAAACTGTTCAGAGCTGTATCTTGTCAGAAAGCCTAACTTGCTTTTAGATTTCTGATTACCTTGGAATAAGCCTACATAATATTTCATTCCCCTTTGTGTTTTAAACTGGAAATAAGCCCTTCCAGGTCTCTCCAGGCAAAGCTTTATTTGTATGTTCCTCTTTTCCTCTGTATTTCAGTCCTGACAATGCTAGATTTTCTCCAGTGTCTGTCTATGACAGTTCTTAAGTTACTGTAACATAGGGGCCAGTTCCACTTCATTCTGAAAATGCCCAGTAACCATGGAGCCTCATCACCAGCACGATGGCTCCTGTGGATTCAGGACACCTAAGCATGGCCTTGAGCGCACCACTAAATCTCTCCACACCTCCTGCCTTGCAGCAAAGGTAACAGGACAGACCCTGGAGGGGTCAAGCCACATACAATGAGGATGCTCCTTTCAGGTCAGCTAAAGATGATGCCCAGAGTAATGCTAGTCTTAGTGAGCACATTCCTGTACTGCACAGGTATTACGCAGTTCCTGCCTTCTGCATCCCTACGCTTCCCCACCGAGTATCACTGCTTTTCTCAAGGGCTAGTAAATCCTTTCTAATGAGATGTCAGAGCTTTACCTCGGATGCTTCTGAAGATGTAGAAGCAGCACTTGAGGAAAGGACTTGTCTTCCCCTCCACAGCTTTGTTCTGCTCCTCCTGGTAGGGCACCGGATCCCTCACCTCTTCAAAGTTCTCATAGGGATTCTCCAGGATGGACTTGGGGTTGTAGATGGCTCGAATCTTCAAGGAGGTAGAGGGAGAGCCATTGTAAACAGGATTATCCCAAGCTTTCTTCCCCACAGCCTCCAGTTCATGCTCCTCTGGGGCTCGAAAGTGGCTCTCAGCTCTGTTATTTAGGTGAGGAGAGCTCATGGCTATTCACTGGCAGCAGAACTTATCAGCTGAGACTGTGGAGGCAGCCTGCCCAGGCTGGAGCTGTAAGCTAGCAGAGAGGGAGGGAATCAGTCAATGCCAAAAAGCACGTCTGCCTCAGCAGCCTGGGAGAGGGTGCACCACCAGCATCCCACAGATAGCGCGCATCCTCTCTGTTTTATATCGGCTCAGCTGGTGACACACATGGGAGGGTGGCACCACCCATTCTAAGAAACACTATCAGCCTGACCCTTTCATCCGTCCAAGGATCACTGACGTCCAGGACACCTTCCCTGCCTCCTAACTGAGATCAGAGAGCCCGCTGGGGCTGTGGCAATAGCAGGCTGCTAGGAGACAGCGCCTGAGCCGTGGGGGAAGAGGAGGAGGAGGCGGCTGGGGTCAAATGGGACCCCTCAGGCCGCCTCCAGCCGAGCAAACGCCGCCAGGAGCGGGCACACGGCTCGGCGCAGCCTCTGCTCTGGGGACCGGGGGAGGTCTGAATCTCCAGGGAAGAAGGGTCAAGGAGCAGAAATCCTCCCCCGGAGCGGTAAGCAAAGCGGGACCGGGTTGTGGGTGTCACCAGGTGGCGCTGGCAGCCTGGGTACCGATGGCAGCTGTTTTTCCAGGCTACCCAGGGAAGCAACAGGTTTGCAGCTGCAGGACCACAGGGCTTGTAACGAGCAGGGTTATTTTCTCTGGGCTATAAAGTTTATACAGATGACGTTGCCAGGCCAGCTGGATGTGGACATCCCCTTTACTCACCTACCTGATGATGGCATTGAGCAGCTGCTTGAATAACAGTGAGGCATGACCTAGTTTGTCACAGGGTAGCAGATAGTAGTTTGGTTGGGAGGTCAGAAGGCATTCTGGGCTGGATCTTTGGGCTGAATTTTGTATGGTATTTGCTGGTTTTTTTTTNTTTTTTTTTTTTTTTTTTTTTTTTTAATGGAATCTCTTCGATGGCACCTTTCTGCCCTTTTCTCATATTTATTCCTTGCAGTGCCTTGGGCTTCACTGACCTTCCATTCTTGCGAAAGCCAGCAAACAGGATTTCTCTTCACCGCAGAAAACAAAAAGAAAAGTTCATTTTTCAGTAAGCCTAAAAGAAACATTTCAGAGGTACCTAGGCAGGTCTGTTTCCAAACCCAGAAAACAACATCACAGTGGGATTCAGCATGGCAGGACAAGATTAAAAAAAAAAAAAAAAAAAGCGAAGTCCCAGAGCTTTTCCTGTCAATAAATTCCTTAAATTACAATGCAGGTCAGACCGGCTCCAGAACTCAGCACTCTTGACTGCATACAGGGGTTCTCCAAGCAGGTGGACTGTCAGCAGAACTGCTCACACCCAGCTACAAGTGACCAAAAACACCAATGTGGATTCACTGTATTTACTGCAGAGGAAATCCCCTCCTCCCAGTACTTCTGGGAGAACAATATTGCTTCAAGAGAGTGTGAAAATGTTTCAATTTATTTGCAAGGTATGAAACACTGATGGGACATTAAATTCTGATGTCTGACATAACAGCTAGCCTGCTTCACCTGAACTATCACACCGGGCCCTACAGCAGCCTTTCTTGCTAGAGATCACAGAAGTTGGCCGAGTCACCCAATTCTTGTGAACAAGGGGCTTGCTACATTGAGCATTTTCACTGTCCTGTTTCAGACAGACAGTCCTCAGTCTCTGAGAGGAGCCTGGAAACTTGTCCTGGGGCAGAAAAAAGGACCAGGAAACAATGCAGCAACAGTACTCTGCACCGTAAAATGAATTTATGAAAACATTAAAGAGAACTGCCAGTAGCTGCCTTAAAATTTGCACTGTGAAGTTATTTTCTGACAGGATCAATATATAATTAACTGTTTTATAGAAGAAGTACAAGCCACAGCTAATTTTGCCATCGATTTTTAGTGTGATGATCACATACTGCAGCAGATGCATGAGCATGAGCTCAGAAGGGCGTCATAAAGGAGCATCAGATTGCCTATGCAGAGCCAAAATAAAAATTCTTTACAAACAAGCTAAATGAAAAGCAGAGAAAAGAGGAGTAAATGACGCAATTAAATGGTTCTTCAGTTTTTGTGGAGTGGTCTTTCCATACAACAATAACCACTGCTAGTATGTAGTATATACCCTAGATAGCAAACTAGTTCTGCAACTAGAATATTTTCTGTTATTTAAATATCAGCGTTATTCATCCACTTCAGTGGTGAATGTCAGACCCTTGCTATTCTTGATTTTAAAGCTGACAGTGACAAAACAGTGCCCCTCCCCTGGCAGCGCTGCTTGAGGCCATGCCCTGACTAAAGATACTTTAACCACAGCTCCCAACACCAAAAGGAAGAAGCAGGCCCCACTCCTGGCTGGAGGTTTGCCATACTCACCTCGCAGCACCATGCTGGGGCACCCTGCAGCCCCTTGCCAGCTGTCCATCCACAGCCTATCCCCTCTGCCAGCTCTGCGCTTTGCAATGGGAGAAATGTGAGCCTTAAAACTGGGAGCTGGAGAATGCAATTTAGGCTTAAGATGATAAATACGAGGAATCTTACTTAATTTCTCTGATTAGACAAAGAGGAGGGGAACATTCTGAACTTAAATGCCTTGTTATACATAGTACATTGAGAAGGAGTCAATCACATTAAAACACTCTCCAAGGTAATAAGATGGTACATTTTATTTCATTTTCGGTATAAAATCCACATACTTGCTACCTTTCTTCCACTTCAGTTAGGATGAGCTTGAGTATCTCTATTATCTCTAATTACTATAATGTGATAAGAATTAAGTGGGAAAAAAAGAAAAAACACATTTATTTTGATAATATGCAATAGTAGGAAATGTAATTTAGGAAACAGGTGAAGTGGCATGTGCGCTCCAGTCTTCCTGGGCAGAGGAGAATTCACCATCCATGTAGGAATGTTATCATTCCCGACCAGATTTTCCCACCTTTGTTACACTTTCTTGGGAATTCACACTGTTAAGCTTACAATGTGGTACTCCGGTGGGGTCTGGTAACACTGCAGCCAGGCATGGGCTTCCTCAGCCCAGCTACAATGAAGGAAAAGGCCTGAAGGAGACAATGGATCTGGAGTCTTGGGGTCATTTTCAGAAGCCCACTTCTAGTTAGCTTTCCACACCAACTCAGTTCCACAACACACGCAAAGTCAACTTTGCCCTCCTGTGCTGCTGCTGCTAACAGGTCCTAC
>VXAV01003887.1:4914-21568 GCA_013399715.1 Alectura lathami
CCCGAGCGAAGGATGAAGGTCTCACCGAATGCAGCCGCTTTCGCTGCAGCCTTCGCGGCGGCAGCATCTGCTGGGACAGAAGGCAGGGTGTCAGGGGGACAAGTGAGGCCAGCATCACGTTGTCCCCTCCTGCCAGCCCATCTGCTCACCTCCAACACCGGGCACCACACCAGGGACGCCGGCCACACCAGGTACACCAGGCACACCAGGCACACCGGGAACACCAGGCACACCGGGAACACCGGGAACACCGGGAACACCAGGAACACCGGGAACACCAGGAACACCAGGAACACCTCCAATGCCAACGCCGGGAACGCCAACACCAGGAACGCCAACACCTGGAACACCAACACCAGGAACGCCAACACCGGCTCCTGCAGGCAGCGAGAGGGGAGAAGCTGGGCTGGCTGAGACGTGCGACATGGAGGTAGGGCTGCTCTTGCCATCATGACCCCTGCCTCATCCCAGTGGGCACCTGTGTGACAAGCCTGGTCTGGTGTCACCCAAGAGTCTGAGAAGTCACAGGGGACTGTACCACGGGGGGCTCCAGATGATGAGGAGATAACGCCTTGTAGCCAAGGCATGGAAATATGGCTGGCAATCCCCAGCAGCTGCCTGGGAGTGCTGGGGGCCCTGGGCACTGGTCAAACTGGGAACTGTGCAGAACAGCCACAATCTTAATCCTCATTAGTGCACAGGGACAAGTGTCAGGTCACTTCTTGTGGAAGGGACGGTGCTGCAGGAGCTGTCTACATGGACCCTGCTCAGCCAGGTCCCCAGCACCCAGCACAGCTGCTCCCACGCGCTGGTGAACATTGCCAAGTTTCTCCCTAAATCCCATCCACTTACTACTTTTTTATTTTAATTTTATGATGTAGAAAACAAGTGAAATGGTCAGCAATAGTTTCTCCCTCAGCTGTGCCTCCTTTCCACGCCCAGGCTCAGCTTCACTGCAGCTGGAAGCAGTGGGGTGGCAGTGCCTGCTGGGGACCGCAGTCTCGCTAGACCAAGGCAGATGTGTTTGCCAGACACCAGCAGGGACTGGTTTGGGGAACAAGATCCAGACAAAGCCAATTTTCTCTCATCCATTCACCCCCACGAAGCACCAGCAGCACCGCAGCCTGCAGAAACCACAGGGAGGGACAGAACCCTGGGGACAATGACGAGCCCTGAGGGAGCAGTGGGGCCTCAGGCTGGGCACATCCTCTCCCTGGATGCCTCCTTATGAGGATGCAGCGGGAGAGATCTGCGGGGCTTGCCCACCTGCCTGGGGGCACCCCAAGTCCCACATGGGGTCCCCAGGATAATGGGGTAGCCGGGGGCCTCCTTGCATGGTGCAGTGCTTACCATACTTAGCTGCCTTTGCTGCCGCTGCTGCTGCTGCTGCTGCTGCTCCCGCTGGTGCAGCAACTCCTGGGGGCAAGAGAGAGGGACATTGAGCCACCTGCCCTGCACCGAGCACAGCAGGGACCGCTCTTGTGGGGACAGTCACCTGGCACCCCGGGGACAGCTCCGACTCCAGGAACCAAGCCAGGCACGCCGCCGACACCTGGCACGAGGCCTGGGACACCGCCGACCCCGGGCAGAACCCCTGCACCTGGAGGGAATCAGAGCAGTTACAGCACCCCAAAATGTTGATGGAGGGGCACGGTGTCCTCCGGTGGCACAGGAGGGCATGGGGCTGCAGACCCCCCAAGCAAAGCTGGAGGCTGGAGCATCAGCGGCCTCAGAGGTTCCCAAATCAGGTGCTAAGGAACCGGTGCCCCCATATGCAACCCCTGGGGACGGGGCTGCACCAAGCTCCAGGCTGGACCCACTCCCACTTGCACAGCAGGCGCGGGCATGGGGTGGGCTTCCCAGGACAGCAAATCCCACTGGAGGCGAATGCTCGCCGGCTGCTGCGCTGCTCTGCAAGCCCTGTGATGCTCACATTGCAGCGTGCAATGGCCCTGCAGCACGCACCCACCCGGGCAGGGGATTCCCAGCTCCCCAACCCTGCAGCCCACGTGGCCGCTCGGGAGCTGGTGGCAGCTGGTGGGGCCCTGAGGTCCCCCAAGGATGTGCTCGTAAATCCCAGCTGCTGCCGGGGCTGACGCATTTCCTTTGGATGCTCCAATGAGCGTGGATTTGCTCCTGCAAAACCGGCTGCCAATGAGAGGAGCAGCGAGCCTGAGAGCTGCAGAGCCCAGCTCATCCCTCCGCTAACGAGCTGTGGCTCGCTGCAGGCAACCAGAGGTGTCAGTGCCTCCCAGTGCAGCCTGGCCCTGCCATGTCCCCATGTGCCATGCCTGCAGCTGGGGCTTTGCTATGCCAGGCTGCTGCAAAAAAAAAAAAAAAAAAAAGGTGAAGGACCCCTGCAGCCCTACGGGGGGGTTGCAGACCCCAGTGGCCCAGTGGGAGGGATCCCCTCACTCAAGCTTGGGGCCATGCAGGGGTCTGGGCTAGGAGAGCATCCCCAAAGAAAAGCACCCCCGAAGCCATGCCAGCAGCGCTCAGGAGCAGGGACTCACCAAGGGCTCCTGCCTTCGCCGCTGCTTTTGCCGCAGCTGCAGCCGCTGCCGGGCCTCCCACTGCCGGGGTCACAGGAGAGAGTCAGGGGTGCAGGACACAGGGGACATCAGCCCCTATGCCCCGGGGCTGATCCCAGCCTCACCTCCGACTCCTGGGACAACACCGACGCCGGGCACCACGCCGCCGACCCCTGGGATGCCACCAACCCCGGGCAGGACACCAGCTCCTGCAGGGAGAAAGGGGTGTCAGCTCGGTGACACCAGCAGTTCCCCCACAAGTCTGGGAAGGGGACAGCAGCCTCCCCAGTGGGGACATGGGTCCTGTTCATGCCCATGGACGGTGGCTCACCATATTTAGCTGCCGCTTTTGCTGCTGCCGCCTGTGCTCCAACACCTGGGGAAGGACACGAGGAGATGATAAGGACATGAGGAGATCCCCAGAACCCCCACCCCACCAATCCCAGGGACTGGTGCAGCTGTCCCCCTGTCCTTTCGGGAGGTGACACAGCCCTGTTCCCACACTGTCCCCAGCCTCTCCCTGTCCACCCTTTGGCCACCAGGCAGTGCTGAATGTCCCATCCGAGGACCACTGAAGCAAAGGGGGTGCCTGCTCCCCCGCCATAGTCCGCGGGTCCCTGCCACCCCTGGGGCAGCTGGGGCAGGGGCCGTACCTGTCCCGGTGGGGAACCCAGCCTTTCCAGCACCGAGCCCCACTCCTATCCCTCCAGGTCCGAGGCCTGCAAGCACAAACAGAAAGCACCATGAGGTCAGGAGCTGGCAATTGAGATGGGGGCAATGCAGATCAAGCAGCTTCAGCCCCATAGCTGAGGACAAGCTGGGGATGCCCAAGCCAGCCCCAAGCTGGAGGTGCCACCACAGGATGCCAGGAGAGGTGGCTGCCCCCGTTTGTCCGCCCTGCCCCGTGTCCCCGCATTGCGTGGGTCGCTTTGCCCCAAGGACAGGGTGCCTCTTGCACACAGCGGGGTCTGCGAGGAGCTACAACCGTGGAGCTACGAGCACTCACCATAGGGCAGCTTACCAGTGCTGTAGGGCAATCCATAGCCACCTGGAGAGAGAAGGCGGCTGGTTAGCGCCCGGCTGCCGGTGGCCGTGCCCGCTCTGCCCCGCGGTGTAGCCCCTCTTTGCCAGCCCGCTGTGCCACGCGAGCCCTCGGCACCGGCGTTCCTTCCACGCCGACAAAAACGCTTTTGGGGTGCGACCCCGCCTCGCAACGGGGCCCCCCGGAGGTGCCCCTCTCCGCAGCAGCTCCAAAGCAAGCTCCGTGCCGAGGGCTGGTTTCCGACGCGAGTGCGTCTTAGCCGGAGCCTCCCGTGACCCCGCGTCGGCAGGGGCCCCCCGAGAGCCCCGCGGCGAGAGCCGTACCCAGGCGGCTGCGCCAGGGCCGGCTCCAAGCGCGGCTTTAATTGGAATCAGGGCTTGGGAGCCTCGGCCGAAACGTGACCTCGTGGGGAGGTCGGCGAGAAGGGACGTGGGGGGGATTACAAGAGGGAACATTGCAGCCGGAGACGTGCCTCCTTGAGAAAGAGCCGGGTCCCATCGCACGGGACAGCGCGGGGACGGCCGGCTCGCAGCGTGGCGGTGGCCACAGCCCGAGAGGTGGTGACAGGCTGCCACGTCCCCGCTGGTGGCACCTGGGGCTGTGCACCGTGGGGGTGCCCCAGCAGCAGAGCAGGGCCATCGCCCGCGGCCAGAGTGCTGCTCCTTGTGAGACAGCGTCCCTCCAGCGTCCCCTCCCACGGCCGACATGTGCGCTCCAGATTGTCCCTGCCCCGCTGGCCGTTGCCACCGGCTGCCACGTGATGCTGGAAGCCCTTGGCAGGCGGTGGCCGCGAGCTGTGCGCGGTGTCCCTGCGGGCACCCAGCTGCAGCAGCACCTCGCTCGCCCCACAGCTGCCCAGCACTGGGTGACACGCGTGGAGGTGGCACCAAGGGTCTCCTTTGGGACTCCAAAGGTTTCACTGGGTCCAAGCCCAGCTCCCCAGCACCCCAGCCACTCCCGAGGGTAGCTGGTGTGCACACATCCTGTGCCACCACAGGGACTGCCACAGGCGTCACCAATGCTAATGGAAGCAGTGCTGGCATGGAAAGTGATTTTCCCAGACCTTCGGCCAGCTTGGTGTGGCCAGGCACAGTTCCTATCCCTATGGCATCAAGTGGGACCCCAATTTCAGCCACAGCATCAGCCAGCACCCCCTGCAAGTGAGGTGGCCTTGTGGTCCCCTCCTGAACAAGGACAGTCCAGAGCAGAAGCTGGCTGGGAGCAATCCACCCAAAAAGGAGACTTTCCTCTGAAAATGTTATTTTCCATGCTGTCCTCTCACTCCTCTTTCCCTGTGCTCGCCAGCTCCTGCACACAGAGCAGGGGTCACGGGGATACATCTTTTAGCAACCCTCAAGTCCACCTGCAGCACTGCCCTGCTCGAATTGTGAGTTGTGACAGCCATGACAGCCAGCCCAGCGTGTCCCCAAGCTGCTGGGGAGTGACAAGCTGGGACGCCTGGCAGGACGGGGATGCACCCAGCACCCAAAATCACACGGGGGGGGGCACAACCGCCATCCCACATGAGGTGCCACTGCCACAGCCACTGGCTGCTATGCAGCCACGGGGATGGGCCCCCCAGGGGAGGGACAGGGACATCGCAGCCGCTCGCTGCTGCGGGGCTCCCTCCTCTAAGCCAGGCAGGGCAGCTCCCCAGAAAAGTGGGTCAGCCCTGTCTGGGCTGTGGGCCACTGGCGGGGCCGCCGGGACGTGGCCAGGTGCCTGCAGCAGGCACCCCATGAAAGGCAGTCTGGGGCCGGCCGGCCAGACGGCATCCGATCTCCGCGGGGCTGGGTCACCCTAACGAGCGGAACGAGCCTCTGCGGGAGGAAGCGGGCGCTGGCCAAGTATTTCTGCCGCTGCTCGCGGCCGTGGGCCCTGCCTGGGGAAGCTGCCGGGTCTGGCGGCCATGGTGGGGAGGGATGCACCCCAGGGTAATGCCTGGGGGCCTGCTCTTGCTCTTGCACCCCAGGGATGCGGGTCTCCAGTCGGGTATGGCTCCCATCCATGCCCTGGATGTCAGCGGGGTGGCCCTGCCAGCTGCTGGCATCCCCAGGAGGGCTGTGCCACCTGGTCCCCACCACTGCCACTCTGCTGCTGTCCCTGCCTGGGATGGGTGGGTCTGGCACCTGTCGCAGGAGTGGGTGACGATGGCACCACAGCAGTGCAGGCTAGGAGAGGGGTACTGAGCACCCCGGGGCTGGGGCTGAGCATCATCTCTGCAGCAAGTGAGGAGGGAGACCTGACTCGTACTCTGTCCCCACTGCCAGCCTGCTGGTGGTGACCTTGGCGAGGGGTGCCCAAGAGGAGACACTCTGCCTGGTTGAGTGTCTGGCGATGCCCAGCACAACCCCTGGCCCCCAAGAGCCATGGAAAGCAGAGGGACCCTGGAAGGATGTGCCTAGTGGCAGGAGGTGGCTGTGGGACCAGGATGGGGTGGCCTGGCCCAGCGCATGTCCCCAGGGCACACCTGGCAGCCAGAGGAAGGCTCAGCAACTCCTTGGTGGGCTGGGGGCAGGAGCAGCGGCAGCGCTGGGCAGGATGTGCCCTCAGGCTGCAGGAGGCAGCTGGCATCACCCACCCTTCGGTGCCCGGCTCTGTCCTGCTGTCCCCTTCCAGAGCCAGCACTGCCAGGTCCAGGGGACCCAAGGCCACCACGGCTCAGCCCAGGGCAGAGGGGACGATGGCTCGTCCCCCTGGCCCTCACCCACATCCCTGCTGGCTGTGGCCGCTTACCTGGGAGCTTGGGAGCTTTGATGGGATACCCCAGAGGGACACCGGGCTGCTGGCCTCCAAAGCCTCCCAGTCCTGCAAAGCCAACAGCAGACGCTCACCTGGAGCCCGCTGCCACCAGACCTTGCGAGAGTGGGGTGCCTGCGGCACCCCAGGTCCCCGGCCACAGCTTGGGAAGCCCTTGAGGAACCTTCTGGTGTGGGGAGGCCACTGCGGTGATGGAGGAGCTTGGAAAGGAAGAGAAGAACGGGCAGGAGAGAGGGGACACTCACCAGGGATTCCTGCGAAGGCTCCTGCTCCTGGGGAGAAACATAAACACAAACCCGTGAGTTGTGGGGCTGGTCCCTGGGGGTCCAAATCACCCATAAGGTCCTGCCTTGGGCTCAGCTGGGGGTCAGCACAAGGGGTGGCTTGGGGACAGCCCCAGCAGGACAGAGGCGAGCCCTGGACCTATCATGTGCATGGAAGTGGGGACTTACCTGGACCTTTCGCCTTGACTCCAGCACCAGTGGGAACGCCGGGCAGCACGCCTACACCGGGGAAGCGGACACCTGGGATGGAGCAGAGGGTACAGTGAGCACCGAGGGGCTGGTACCCAGAACCGTGCTCCCTCCTGGCGGCTCCCCACCCAGGGGCAAGGGAAAAGCCCTGCAGACCTTGCTCCTGCACCCAGCACCTCAAGCCTTGTCACCCTTCCCTGGCTCAGCACCCTGGGGTGCGCTGGGACCCGCTGTGCCCAGCACCAGCACAGCCAGAGGGGACACAAATCCCAGCCCTGTCTGTGGCACATCCCTGCTGCACCCCCGTCTGTGGCACCAGGTCCTTGCTGCTCCCAGGCTGGAGGTGGTCCTGCCCATTCAGCCCTCACCCTCCAGAGGCAACCAGGGCAAAGGCTCCATTTCTGCCCAGCAGTGGTTGGGTTGGGTTTTCCAGTTGTTGTGTTTGTAGATTTTTCCCCTTTTACAACTGTCTTTCATTATAACCCATGCATTTTCAGACGTGGAAAGACATTCCTGACCAGCAACACACTTCCCATTCTGACAGTGTCGAAATGTCTTGTTTTCAAAAGTCTTCCTCCCAAATTGCTTTGCAGTGAGGAATTCCTGTCCTTCACCACCCCCTCCGCCCCAAGCCAGCTCTTCACAGTGTCTGGCACTGATGGCACTC
This sequence comes from Alectura lathami, assembly GCA_013399715.1. Lineage (NCBI taxonomy): Eukaryota > Metazoa > Chordata > Aves > Galliformes > Megapodiidae > Alectura > Alectura lathami. The sequence goes on from VXAV01003887.1 coordinate 12,388, forward strand.
ACTCCCGTGGAGGTTGGCTCGAGGTTCCCGGAGACACCAAGTCCCCACCTTTGGCACTGTGGAGATGTCACTTTAGCAAAAGTGTCTGGAAACGGTGGGAAGGGCAGGAGAGGTGGGCAGGGAGCTGGACAGATGGCAGCAGTGTCCCAGTGGGGCTGAGCACATTGGGATGGGGACATGAGGTCAGGGTGCAGGTGGCCACAAGGCCACCAATGCAAGCTAGGTAGGTCAGACACTTAGGTGCTGCCTGGGGATCGAGATACCCTTGGATATCAGGGTGCTGCTGTGAGATGGGGCTCCCTCTGCAGGCTGGGGCACTGCCGTGGGATGGGGAAGCCCTCAGAGGCTGGGAGGCTACTATCAGATGAGGTTCCCCTCAGAGACTGGGGTGCTGCAGTGGGATGGAGATCCCCTTAGAGGTTGGGGTGCTGCTGCAGAATGGGGATGTCCCTGAAGGTTGGGGTGCTGCTTGTTGGTTGGGGCCCCTTGCAGTCTGGGGTGTTCCCATGGGGTGGGGACACCCTTCCAGGCTGAGTTACTGCCATTGGATGGGGACCCCTCAAATGATGGGGTGTTCCCATGGGATGGGGATGACCTTAGCAGCTGGGGTGCTGCTGTGGGATGAGACCCAGCTCACCTGCGCCGGGGAGCACACCGCCACCTGGGAAGGCTCCAGGGATGCCAGCACCTGCGGGACAGGAGGAAGGTAGTGGTGAGCGCTTGGCCGGAGCTGTTCCCCGCCAGCACTGTCCCCATCTGGGCCATGCACCTACCTGGCACTTTGGGGGGCTTCCCCGCCGCGCCAACCCCAGGCTGCACCCCTCCCGGGGGCACCACTGCACCTGCAGGAGCACAGAGCCCTGAGCACCCAAGCAGTGCTCCCGAGGACTCAATGTGCAGGGACGGGGCGTTTCCTACCTGCAGAGACCCCGAGGCCTCCAGGAAGGCCAACTCCACCCACGCCACCAAGGCCAGCACCTGGGGGCACGGGGAAAAGGAGGGCACAGGGTGAGATGCCACCTTTAGGCTACAGCTGCCAAAGCAAGGGATGACCACAGGGGCACCCCGAGGCAGCACCAGGGATGGGTGTCTCTGGGCTGGGCAGGGGATCTGCTCCCAGGGCAAGTGGCACAACGATCCTGGTTTGTCACCTCCCTTTTGATCCCTTTGTCACCTCCCACATGCAGCCCCCGGTTCCATGGGAAAGGTTGGGCATAGAGGGAACCCCCAGAGCCCTAAGGATGCCCAAGCCCGTTGGTCCCCCCAGGATCCCCGCAGACACACCAGCACTCACCAGCTTTTGCCGCAGCCTTAAGAGCGGCTGCGGCCGCAGCACCTGGGAAGGCTGCCCCGGGGAAAGCACCTCCTGGGAGCAGCCCTGCAGCACCTGCGTGCAGGGGGAGGACAAGGGTGAGCCCTGGGAGCAGGAAGGAGCCTGCACCCCGGGGCTATGGCAGAGGCAAGGGGCAGCAAGCTGGCATTAGGTGCTGCGAGGCGGCGTTAAGTGGCATCTGCTGGGGACAGCTCTGCAGTGCCAGCCTGGCTTGTACCCTGTGCTTGTTCACCCCACAGCCCCCCCAGACACCAGCTCCTGTCTCATCCCTGCTGCCCACACACCCTGTGGTGTCACAGGATGCTGCGCACGTCACATGTGGGTACTGTCCCCCTGCTGCAAACCCTGCAGGGACACAGGGTCCCCTCACCTGTCACTCCTTGGGGCTGCTCAGCCTGCCCGCATGGGCGGACGTGGCAATGGAGGCCACCCAACCGCATGTTCATGGTGGCCAAGCCCTACAACCACCGAGGACAGGCCACGCACTGTCCCCCAAGAGGATCTCTGGGGATGCTGCACTGGGGACAATACTGGTGCTCACCTGGCTGCAGGCCAAGAGGGCCAAGTCCCCCGAGGCCACCGACCCCTGAAAAGAGAATTGGGCTGAGAGGGACAGCGTGGCCGCAGGGGCACCCGCATGGGGAGCGGGAAGGGGCTGAGGCTCAGCCATGCTTGCCCATCCCCATCCCACATGGCTCCGGCTTCTGGGCTGCTCCATGGGTTTCCCTGCCAGCCAGCCACCCTGCCGCTTGCTCCCTGCGCAAAGCAGGGACGTGGCTGTCATGCCAAACAGGGATGTGCATGAGATGGGTCCTCCCCAGGGCCAACAGGAAGCCCCATTTGCACCATCCCAGCAGGACACATTGCTCCGGGGGTCTTGTCTCATTTCCTGGGGACCGCAGCCCACCATGGCCCTCAGGACGGGCACAGGGGACAGTGGCACAGGACACATGTCCCCATCCAATGGCCACCACTGTCCCTTCCCGCCCCCCACCCCACTGGGCCACGAGGGGACTGAGCCGAAATGTTTATGGCTGAGGAATGAGTCCCTCCGGCTCGGGCCGGCACTGCCTTCCAACATCTGGGGCTAATCAGCGCTCGCTCCCTCCAGGCGCAAATTCCACTGCCTTTGGCTCACGGCACGGACACCGCTCCGGCTGGGGCTTTGCGGCTGCGCCGCGTTTGGTTTTAATTACGCCGAAATAAAGGGCCTTGTTTTTCTTTCCACAAGCTGAAATCTGAGTAAATGGAGGTTGCAGGCCCCTGCCTGGGGCTGGCGCTCCCGCGGCGTGGAGCCGGGGCCAGGGCAGCCGGCGCACCCTGCCCCAGGCACAGCACTCCCCATCCTACAGAACATTTCCCCTGGGCACAGGCACTGGGTGCCCCCATCAGCACCAAGCCACCTGGTCCCTGTCACACCAGCACCTCCCTGCTGTGCCTGGCATTCCCTGGCGTCCCCAGGCTTGGCGTCCTCCAAAAAGCCAAGTGCCCTTGGGCTGCGTTCTGCCCCTGTCCTAGTGGTGGCCCTGCATGTCCCCTCCTTTTTGGCCAGACAAACCCCTGCCAAAGCTGCCCAGCTACGAGTGCAGGCAGGCATGGGACACCTGAGGAGCGGGGTTTGGGGGCAACTGGAGAGAAGGTGGCAGCGCTGAAGCCAGCGACAAGGACGAAGGCACACAGAGCCCTTGCTGCTATTGAGAGCTTGGTGAGCGCAGCAGGGCAGGGCGGAAAGCGCTGGCAGGTGTCGGGGAGCATCTCGTCCCCACGGCCTCCTCCTGCATCCTGGCTGCTGGCGCAGACAGTGAAAGCTGGAGAGAAGGCTCTTACCTGGTTTGAGAGGTTTCCCTCCAGCACCGAGCCCTGGGGGAGAGCGAGGGAGAGTGGTCAGGCACACCATCCCCACAGTGCGTGTCCCCTCCCAGCATGGGGACGGTGGGTGGGCACAAGGCACTGCCCTGTCACCCCCTCCCCATCCCAGATGAAGGTTCCCAGCACTCACCTGCTCCCAAACCTGCTCCCAAACCTCCGACCCCAGCACCTGCGAGCAATGGCACAGTCTTAGCACCCACCTCCGCAAGCTCCCACCCAGCCCCTGCTCACGCCATGGGTCAGGGGGTGACAATCTGATCAGATGTCCCCTGTGGTGTCCCCGAGGCTTTAGCTGGAGCACTGGGGACTGGCTGTCACCTAGTGCCTTTGCTTCCTGTGGCTGGGGCTGTGCAGATGCCAGCCCTGGGCAGGTGACCCCAAGCACAAGCCAGGCACAGCCCTGTCCCAACACCACGGAGCTGCAGCCACCCAGGGCCAGGTGTCCCCATGTCCCTTGCTTCTGCTTTTGTGGGATCAGAGGTGCCCTGGGTGCCTCCCCAAGGTCCTGCCCCATCCTCACGATGCCCCCACACTGCCCGTGACTCCTTACCTGGGAAAAAACCCGCTCCTGGGACTCCTCCTCCCGGGATAGCACCAGGGACCCCTGCAAGAGGAGACACCCACGTTAGAACCCCCACAGGGACCTGTGTGTTCAGTAGGATTGAGGTGGGGCCACCCCCTGGGCTTGGGCAGCTCCCAGTCTGTCCTTGCACACCTCTGTTTCACCAGTGCTATGGTGGTGATGGGGTCTGCAGCTGACCCAGGATCTGCTGAGGGTCTCAAGTAGGATCTGGCCCTACATGAGGTGGGGAGAGTGGTGTGAGATTTGGGCCTGCCTCCCAAAACCCATCCCATGACACAGCCAGTGCCGTCTCCAAACCCCCTCCCACCTGCTCTGCATCGCTCTGCCCATCCCTGTGAAGCTGAGAAGCTCCCTGGCCCCTCTGCTCTTGAGGGCAGCAGGAGCTGGTACTCACAGGTGGTGTTCAAGGGCTTTAGGGTGGGTGGACTGGCCCCTGCAAAGGTCTGTCTCTTGCAGGCCACCAGGCAGCAGATGGGTGGTCCCTGCTCCATGGTGGCCATGGGTGGGATGGAGGCTTGTGGGATTCTCCCTGCACAAGGGTTGGGGTACAGGGATGGGGTGCACGGGGTGCTCTGCTCCTGCCCGGGCTTTCTGGCACTGAGGGGGTTGCAGTGGGGTGAGCATGGAGGATTTGGGGCTTGGTGGAGGCTGTGGTAGACGGGGGTACCTGGGGCAGGGTGGCCACGGCAGGCAGGTAGCAGCTGGGTGGAGAGCTGGCACATGGCAAGCAGAGCCTCCAACGTGACAGGGACAAGGGTGTCTGGTGAGCCCTACTCACATGTGCCCCCCATCACAAAGGGCACCAGGGATGGACTGCCAACCGTGCTGTGCCGGGACACACACATCTGGTGGCACATGGGATGCACACAGGCAAAGGACAAGTGTCCGAACACACGCGTGGAGGATGCACAACCCTGTCCCTGCACACATCGCGGGACACGGCAGGCTCAGCCTTCCCCACGCCAGCACTCCTGTGCCCTGCAGTGTCCCCCAGTCAACGTTCCCCGGCGATGCCCGACAGCGGGATTTGGCACCGCACATCCCCAGACCGGTGTCCCTGGGAGCAGCGCGGCCACGCATGGTGCTCGCTGTCCCCGTTGACCGTCTGGCTCGCCCTGAGCCCAGCCCAGCGCAGCCCAGCCGGGTGGCAGCCGGCCAGGACTTACGGAGCGGATCCTTTTCCCGGCACATTCCCCCGCCTGCCCTCCCCCCCATCCCCACCAGCTTGGAAAAACAAATCCCAGCTCCTTGCCTGTTTCCAAACGTCCACACATTGCTCTTCCTCCCCACCCGCCCTGCCGGTAGGGGATGGCCGCGGGTGGCTGCATGGGACACCCGTGGTGTCCCAAGGCTCAGCCCCCTGTAGGCACCCAGGCACCCTGGTGCTGGGGGCATGCTGGGCACCGTGGGAACCCCCTGGGCCCTCTGCCCCACTGCTGCCTGGCACAGCCCCATGGGGAATCTGGGAGGAGGCAGGGTGGCTCAGTGCCCTCCCAGGGTGCATGGGGACACACAGGTCCAGGGGACACCACTCAGATGCATTGCCCAGCCCTTGATGCTTCTCCCATCTCCCAGCTCTGCGCAATCCCAGTGTGTTCTGGAGGATTAAAGGGGAGGTGCTGGTGTCCATGCCCAGGTCAGGGGGTGGATGAGGACCTCCTGCCTTGGCACCCCCCAGGATGGCCACACAAATTTGGGGAGCTGAGGCTTTTGCTTGGAGCATCGCAGGAGACTGTTCCCCGCATGCTGCTGTGCCCAGCCAATCAGGGCCACCTGTGACACCAAACGTGTTCAGCTCCGTGCTCCTGCCCAGCTGCACTGCTGCACCACAGCCACACCATGCTACAGCGGTGGCTCTCTGGGGCTCTGTCCCCATGGCCACACTTGTCACACACCTCTCAGCCTTTTCTCTGCCTTGCAGGGGGGTGTAGGCACTGCCCATCGCCTGGGGTCTGATCCTGGCATGGTGGGCCCTCTCATTTCCCCTTTCAGCCCCTGGAACATTGGGGATGGAGAAACTGAGCCACAGTCCTACTGGGACTAACATATCCCTGAACTGTGTCTGCTCCAGCACCGAGCCTGCTGGGAAGGGAGAATTTCTCCCAGATTCCGTTCTCTGCCTGGAGTTGGAGTCAGGCTGACCCCCCCACCCCCCCACCCCCGCACTCTGGGGCTGTATTCCCAACCCCGAGACAGGAGAATTTGCACCTAAAAGTGAAGCCCAGTTGAGGCAAGGGTTAACTCACGGAGGCGCTTCAGGGTCTGGTGTGGAGCCTTGTTTATAGAAACTGGACTTTTTCCTCCACAGCTCTGTGCCGTTTGGTCACTACAATAGCTGTGCTATTCCGTTATCTGCAGTTTCAGTTTGACCACTTGTTCAGTTATCCACCGTATTTATGTTTGACAGCTAGTCCTGCAATCTGTGCTGTTGCCACTACCTGCACCAAGATCCCTTTCCAAGCAAGAAATGCAGATGTTTTCTGTACCCAGTGGCTAACATCCCCTCGCCTCCGAGAGCCAGCTGAGGACCCATGGCAGGACGGACAGGCACTGCCCAGGCTCAGCCCCTCGCCCCGCGTCTGGGCAGCCAGCCCCAAGCCTCCGCAGCCCCCCCGGCCTCTTCCCACAGCAGGCTCGTTGCCCGACCGCTGCAGACATTTCCCTCTTGCTGTTTGCTTTTTTGAAAGAATGGGTTTTGGAAACATGCAGTCTCCAGGCAACTTTGAAGCTGTGCTGCTTCCTGAGCCCACTGGTAGCAGCTCGGGAGGCTGGGGGGAGCAGGAGGCTGCCGCCAGAGCCAGGCTCCCATCCAGCCCCCAGAGTCTCAGCTTTCAGCCCCGGGTGCTTGCAGACAGGCTGCAAGCTGCTGCAGAGGGAGCGGGGCTGGTGCAAAGGCTGGGGAAGGAGTTGCCACCACCGCTGTGACAGTCTCTGGCATGCGCTGGCACAGGCTGAGCTCTGACAAACCCTCCTGCTGGCTGCGCTTGAGCCAAGCCTGAAAGAGGTGAAGGTGCCCTGGGCTGAATTTTGTACCCTCAGAGGGTTTCCATGGTGGTGGGATGACAGCGCGCCCATTGCCAACACCTCTGTGCCCACCCCAGCTGCTCCTGCACCTTGAGCCTGCAGGGCTGGGATGCCCATGTCCCTCTGTTGTCCCTGGGATGTCTCTGCTGGGGAAGCACTGAGGGTGCCCCTTTCCAAACACTGCCCTTGGTGCCGTTTACGGCAGCTTCCCCGTGCAGCAGTCCGGATCAGATCATGGGGGCATGCATGCCCCCATAGCACTCTGAACAACCCTGCTCCCCAGGGCTGACCCTCAGCCACTGCTGGGAATGCCTCAAATGCCACCAGCTCAGCCCCTTGGTTGGGTCACCACTCCGGTGGGCTTTTCCCCAGAGCCCTGGGACAGTCTGTGCACAGGGGCTGCCCCCATCTCCATGTCCCCAGTCCTGGCATCTCTCAAGGGTCCCCTTCCTGCCTGTCTCGCAGTGCAGCATGGAGCTGCAGCATGTGCCACAGGACCCTGCTCCAAGCCCCCTCTGGGTGGGTGCACTCTGAGCTCCTTGTGGGTTCCACCTGCCCCAGCTCAGTCCCCAAGGCTGCAGGAACACCGGTCACTCCTCCATGGGGAAATGTTCCCCAGTGTCCCCATCAGTACTGGAATTCCTCGGGGAGCTGCTTCCCAAACCAGCCAACACCCCTGGAGAGCGAGACAGGGGCTGGAGAGGGGCCAGCAGACCCAAACGCTCACAAACTGCTGTGGGATTTCACCCTGGGGCCAAAGTCATTCTGAGATTGACCCAAATTACAACTGCTTGAGGGCTCCTGAGCAAAGCCACCGGGGCTAAGTGAGCCAACGAAGAGCATCACTGCCAGGCAGCAGAGTGGCCAGCACAGAGATGCATGCTGTCAGGGACATCTCCTTGGCCCCAGGCTGCAGTTTTCCAGGATCAGGCACCAGCAGTGGCTGTACAGGCGCCTGGCTCGGGGGTGACACTACGTGCACAGCTGGGGACAGGCAGCCTGGGGCCGGGGTCCTGGGAGCAGAGCAGGGAGCTGCAGAGCATTGGTGCGCAGAGCCACTGACGATGGAGAACAGCCCCAAGGGCTCTGTCCTGGGCAGGGGTGGCACTGCCCACGGGGTCCTGCCCTGTCCTCTCCTCTGTGACCAAGGAGCTGGCCCGTGCGATGGCTGCAGCACTGTCCCCATTGCTGCCGCTGCCTGTGCCCATTAGCCATCCCCATGGAGCTGGACAGGCACTGTCCTCCTTCACCCCAGGCTCTATGGAGGTGGCTGCCCACCTCTAAACATGCCACCCCCACCTTGCAGCCCTTCGCCCAGTTTTACCATGGTAAGCAGCCCTCAGTCTGTGCCAGGACCACCCCTCCTGCTGCGTGCTCACAGCTGGCTACGACTACGAGCAGCCCTGCGGGCAGGCACCTGCTGCGCAACTGCTCCAGCCCCATCCCACCACGCAGCGGGACACAAGAGCTGCACGCCGGTGCTTGGTGGCTTTTGTCCCCCACCCCCTACACGTATGGGTACGTGTGCGCGCACCAGAGGTGTCACCCAGCCCCAGCGGCAGCTGCCACCAGGCCAGGGTCCAGGTGGCACCAGGACACACACAGCCACCCCAACACCAGCGCCACGAGGCAGACAGCACGGGGGCCACCCACACGGCTTTGCCACGGCCACACACTGCGCAACAGCTTGTACACGCGGGCTGCTCGATGCACACACTCGCACACCCCCCAAAATGCCCGCCGGCTCGTACTGGGGAGCGATGGGTGCCAGCCCCCAGCCGCTGGCACTTGCAAGCCCCACGCATGTCCCCAGCACCTGGGCAGGACACGGCACCCCGGAGCCACCCCCAAAAAGTGCTCCGCAGTGCCACTCCTCAGTGCCGTGCGTCATCCCTCGGTGACATCCCACCCCACACATGGGGGACAGAGAGCCCGTCGGGGAGGTGGTACCCAGACGGGCTGCCTGCCACCCCCTAGATGTCCCCAAGGCAGGGCAGGGGCTGCCCATCCCTCCTTGGGGACACGCAGCCCTTGGCCGGGGCAGGACGGGATGGTCCCGGCAGAGCCTCCCTGGGCGAAGGGGAAGGAGCCTTTTCTTTCCTTACCTCCTTGCTGAGAGGCCGGGAGGATGGAGAAGAGGAGGAGGACTCCGGGAAGGAGGGGTGCAGCTGCCTGCCTTGCCATCTCTTGAAGCAATGCCCCCGTGCTCTCGCAGTCAGTGTGTTTTATCCCAGAGCTGCTTAATTGTTGCTTCCAAGGATGTGAGGGGAAGGGGGGTGTGGGGGTTGGAAGGAGGGAGGGGAAAAGGAGCGAGAGAAGGGGGGAGAGAGGCACAGGACACTACGTCATGACGAAAGGGCAAACACACAAGC
>VXAV01003887.1:22331-66193 GCA_013399715.1 Alectura lathami
CCTCCCCGGCATGGAGCGTCCTGGGGACACGCAGCACAGGTCCCGTGGCCACACGGGACAGCCACCGCATCCCCCAGGCGCCTGCGCAGGGGTCTCTGCGGTGCAAATCTGCATTCCTCCAACTCCAGCCCCATGCCCCCTCCTGGGTGCACCCATCCTGCACCCACTCTCGACCCCCGCCCCCCCCAGACGATCGGTCCTGAATGAACTGGTGCAACCCCAAATCCGCATCTGGGCACCGTGAGGTGCTTGTGGAAAGGTCAGGGAACGAGAAAACGTGCAGGGGAAATGTCCCCCCCACTTAAGCCTCTTCCTGTGGGTCTGACCCCCAGCACCATGCGCTGTGGAAATTGGCAGCCTCAGGGAGCACAAATTTTTGGCAAACCCACCTGGTTCCTCACCACCCACCGCAGGTGCAAGGTCCCAAATCCAGACGCCTGTGTGAAGATGTGCGGGCTGAATCCTCGCTCCCTGCTGGGGCCTGGCCACCTGCCTTATCTCAGCTCCCACTTTGTTTCAGGGGAAGCACTGATGGCTGCAGCCCTGGAAATCCAAGAGCTGGAAACTGCAGAGCATTCTGCCCGCACACCCAGTGCTGGGACACAGCACAGAGAAGGGGATCATGCAGGAGCTGCTGGGATGTTGCACAGGTGCATTTATTTTTTGCATTCATCTGCACCCCATGCAAGGCTTTTTGCTGAACTGTTGGGGGACACAGAGCACCCCACAATGCAGGGGTACTCCAGCCAGAGTGGCAACCTGAGAGCAGAGGGATACGAGGACGAGCAGCTCTGCAGCGTGGCTGCAGGCATGCAGACCTGGGTGATGCTGGCTGGGGATCCAGGGAACACATCCTCGGTGCGTGCGGCTGCAAAACATGCAGAGAGCAGGGCTGGGAACATGGCCTCACTGGGAATCATAACTGGGGCAGCTGGACATCTCCAGCAGCTTCCATCCCTTGCCAGTGAAACAGTTCTGACTTTTGAAAGCGTGTTTTGTACCTTGAAAGAATAGACGCGAGGCAAGTTTCCCTGCCCCTGGCACTTGCGCCGGGGACTGGGATCCAAGCCCTTTGCGATTTGGCCAGGACAGAGCCAAGATGTCAGTGAGCTGCCTGCGGGGAAGGGCTGGGAGCCTTCGCTGGAGTTTGCAAAGAGTCGGGGAAAAGCTGTGCAATTTGGCCAGCGCTGGGAAGGCACAGTTATGGGTATGCTCTGACGAGCAAGGAGGAACACAGAAAGCAAGGGGCCCAAGTCACATTTCGCTGTGTACTGCGATATCTGGGTGAGAAAACCCACCTGGAGCGAGCGAACTGGGCACTGCACCCAGGACCCCCCTGTCTGCACCAGCACAGCGGCAGGTGACAGACGGGTGGTGACAGCACCGGGGTGCCCCAAGCAGCCTGTTCCTACCGCAGGTTCCCTCACCGTGGGCAGCAGGTGTGGGTCGCACGCCTTCCCCATGAGCGCCCCAAGCAGCCTTGCCCTGCTGCTGCACGCACACACCCCGCTCTGTCCCAGGGGTAGCTCCGGCACGCCAAACACCCGAGTAAACACACCTTTGCCATAGCTACGGAGCAGCCCCGCACCTGCCCCGCGGGGAGCCGTGTGCTGTTTACGGCGTTGTCCTAGGAAACGGCGCTCGCTCCGAGGTGCGGACGGGTGTGACATGGCTTTACGGTGCCTGTGCGGGAGCACGGCGGATGCATAGCTCAAAAGAAAGCTATGTGTGAAGGGTAGGTCCTGGGCGCGCAGGGGAAGGGGCCCCAGCATGAACCCAGCACTGTCCGACTGACGCTGCAGACCCTTCAGGGATGGGGACCTGCCCCTCTTGGGTCAAGCAATCAGAACCTGAAATGTGTTCGCTGCTGGGAGTATCCTGAAATCCCTTGGGAAGACAACACCCCTGGGAAGATCTGCACTGCGTCGGCTGGGCAGTGGTGGAGGAGTCCAGAGTGCTGAACTAGGGGCTACCTGGGATTCAAAGGATTGCTCCCCCTGAAGATGGCCATGAGGAGGAGGGGAGCTCCTCGTCAAGCACGATTTTCCACCGTATCTGCTCTGAAGTCGGGTCTGCCAAAATGGCTTTGCCCCACCAGAGGGCACAGAGCGGGGAGAGGCTGGGGACGATGCTGTCCTCGCTGATGTTCGGGTCTGAATAGCATCGCCTTGAACACCGACTGTCACAGCCTCAGGGAAGCTGAGGCCGATACTTGTGCTTGGTCCTGCCTGGCATTGCGTAGGCTGCAATTTTCACCTGCCCATCCCTCTGATGAGCCAGCGCCTAGTGTTTGGCCACCAGACATCTTCCAGATTGGGCAGCAAGGGACAGGGAAGTCACCTCTGCTTGTGGTCAAGCATCCTTACATTTTCCTGTCTTGCTTCACCAGCTGTTAGTAGCTAGCTAACAGGTTGTCACGCCCGCCTGTAAGTCTGCCTGCTGCAGCATCCCAGCAGGATGCACCTCAGGGCACGGGGCAAGAGGAGACAACCTGTGGGGATGGACGGGGCTCTGTATTACATGGGAGACAAATCAACTCTCCTCTCAGCCTTATTTTTGGTGAGCAAAATGTTCAGGCTTGTCAAGTTCCTCACTCAGAGCCATCCAGGTGTCCACTGACCCTTCACCAAAGCCATGCGTTGAGACCTGGCTGCTGTTAAAACACCAACGTCCTTCCTGAGCAACATTGGCCTCTCCGAGCACTATCCTGGGATCTATCTCCATCCCCACCCTGGAGAAGCGCGAGGCACATTTCAGCAGAGCCACGCTCTGGGGTGTGCTGTGGGCAGGATCACTGTGTTCCCAGCTATACCCCACGCTCTTTGGTGCATCTCAAAGCACAAGAGTTGCCAGCACTGCCCCAGGGCTGCCAAGGCTCGGGCAGCTACTCCCTGCCGGCCAATGGAAGGTGTTGGTGCATGTGTGTTAGGTCTGAGTAACGCACAAGGCTCGTGAATGCCCAGCCGTACCCTGCCTGATCTCAGCTTTCCATTAGCTCGTTTCTGTCTGGCAGTCTTCATGTGGTCAGTACGGAAAAAGATTCTGCCAGCACAAGGTCCTGCCAGCACAAGGTCTTGCTCGGTGGGCTCAGGGCTGGCTGCAGCCACGTGCGGTGGTGGGATGCTCATCCTTGGTTTGACCAAGAGAAACAACCCGCAGCCACGGAGGGACCCTGGGGTCTTTTGAGAATAACACCTGGCTGCTGCACTGGGGTCTGTCTTGGGGAGAGAGGAGACTGGGAGGCACCCCATTGCCCAGGTTAGGGAAATACCCAGTCCCCTGTGTTTGGCCATGCAGGAGCAAACAGATGATGCCTGCAATGGTGCCTTCTCTGCAGGCTTTGCCTCTCGTTCCCATCACCTCCTGCTCTGTCCCCTGCAGGCAACCAGCTCTCCTTGCACTGATGCACAGACACAGCGCCTGGAGTTTGGGGTTGTGTTAGGAGCAGTGCAGCCCTGGGCCATGAACTGTGGGGTTGGTGGGATCTCCATCCCTGGCCCTGTTCAACACGTGCCTGGACTGAACGGCCTGGCCTGGCTCTGGAGCTAGCCCCACTCACATAGGGGCTGGGCTGGAGATCGCCAGACGTCCCTCCCAACCTAAATCCTTCTATGATTTATACCAAATTCTCTTTGGTATTTATGTAGTTCTGGGAAGCCTTCGGTGATGTATCATTGAACTGCTACAATCTGAAGCTGGCCAAGGAGGGATTTAGTGGTCCTGGCTCCATACATCTCATTCACATTGTCCTTCTCAAGGGCAGCTAAACATCTGCTGCCGATGGGTAACTCTAGGCCATGGTGTTCACTCCGCTTGCAGCCCACACTGAAGTGCAGGGGATGTTTGGTCAGGCCTTCAAGGGGCTGTTTTCGTCCTTCCTCGGGCTGCCTGTGAGCTTTCCAAGCATTGATTAAAAGGTACCATCGCTGCAGCGCGTGCTGTGCCTGGATGGATATAACTTTCAGCAACTGAAACGTAGTGTTTACTGGAAGGCTCCGCAGTTGTTCTCGGTCGAGACTGATTCCCTGCCAGATGTCAGCTCTGACCCCCAGCAGTTTCGGCAGCAGAGCCGCCTAAAAATTGGAAGACTGTTTTATATTCTTGCAAGAAAAAAAAAAAAAAAACATGTTTATTGCGGAGATATTGCTTTTTCCTGCCCTCATACTCTGAAATGGCCAAAGCATGTTGAAAGAGACTTGTCTTCAATTTGCCTTTGTGCAGAGGCCGAGGCTGGAAAATCTCAACCCAGAAGAAGAGAACTGAAGTGAGCTGTGGGCAACTGAGCACAGCAACATAGCTGGTAACGCTCAGCCAGAACATGAACTTTGGACACTGTCTGTGCTCCGCTTTGTGACTGTAGCACAGAGGAGCCCTAAGGAAAAGGCTGTGGAGCTCAATTATCTCACAGCCAGATCCTTGTGGTGTTGAGGGGAAACATATAGCAGGCAGGGCTGGGCTGCCTGCCTCCCCCCCAGCGCACCCTGCAAATGCCAGTCGACAGCTCCCAGAGCACTGATAATTCAGTGTGAGTCAGAGCCCAAGAATCACGAGCAGAACTTCAAATCAAGGCTTATTAAAAAGGAAAATAAAAAAGAAAGAAAGAATAAAGGTAGAAAAGCATGTACTGGGCATGGTTTCTCGTCTTCTGCTTTTCAGGCTGTAAGGTTTATGCCTGCAGCTTTTCTATGCATCCAGAAGGATTTAGCATTTTCCTTTCAGCAAAGTGAAATCTGAGTCTCCCCCAGCCACATGACTCTGAGAGATGGGGATTAAGAAGCCCTGCATGAGGAGCGATGCACTCGCTGATGTCCATGACAATGTGGGAGCAGAGGGGCAGCATCCAGAGATGTCCTTACCCAAAGAGTGCCCTTGCAAGGAGTGGCAGCTCCCCGTGAGTTCTTCAAGACTTATCCCGACCCATTCCGAGGTGACCCTGGGGGCTGGGAGGGACCTGCCAACCCACGAGGACACCTTGAGCTGGATGCCCTGTGCCAAAACACCCATCAAGGGAGGGGGTTGTTCTGGCAGCAAGCTCCTGCCCTGCTCACTGGCATTTCATGGTCTGCTTGCTGGGAAATGACAGAAATTTGCCTTAAGTATCCTCTGCAGCAGGGCTGCAGCTGGCTGCATACGTGTGGGCTGGTGGCTCTGCCCAGGCCACTGGACAAGGGAGTGTGGGGCTTGGTGACTGACAACGTGGTGAGGAACCTGGAGAAGTGATGGAGGTCGCAGGTCTGTGATGCTCTGCAGGTGTGGGGCAGGAGGGGACTGGGGAGGGGCCGAGAAGATGCCTGGACTGGGGCAAGGAGAACTGGAGGGCCCAGAATTTCCTGCGTGAGCTGAGCTGGTGTTGGAAACAGGGCTGGGAGCAGCGCTGGGGCAGAGGAAGTGCGGAGACCTGAGCTGGTAGCATCAGGGGCACATCACCCCAGCACAGCCAGGACCCCGTCAGCCTCCTGAGGCTCCCCCAGTGCAACCCCTTGCAATGCTTTCCCAGTGCCCTCCTGGCCATCCGCAGCCTGTTCCCCTCGAGCCGATGCTGCTCTTCTCCCCTTCTCCCAGGCAGGAGCCAGATCCCCTCCCAGGCCGTGCGGTCTCACCCCGCCACACAGGCTCACCCACCACAGCACTTCCCTCTCGCTGGGGGCAGTTGGCCAGCAGTGGTCCTGCTCTTCTCTCTTTGGGGAGACAGACGTCTCTGAACACCCTGCATTTCTGGGTCTGTTTGACCAAATTCCTTCCACCAAGCCCCATCACAGCTCTTCCCTCCCCACAGGCTCTATCAGGGTCAGCTCCACGCCTGAGGAGCCCAGGCAGCCTCTCCCAAACCTGGCAGGTCCCGAAGCCCTCAGGTTCTCACCGGCCCATCTGGCCAGAGGAGCGAGCCCCAAAAACAGCCCCCCTGTTTGGAGCACAAGGCGGGCCCAGCCGCTAGCCCTGCACTCTGGCAGCGAGTTGCAGCACAAGCGCAGCCCTGGCCCGCCACCAATGCACGCTGTTTCCTCCCGGCAGGCTGGCCAACACAAGTCAGATGAGGACATGAGAGGAGCCGGGAGCGCAGCGAGACCCTGGGGAAGAGGGGGACGGAGGGGGCATGGGGCCAGTGCCCCCCTGGTGCAGAGTGCAGCTGGAGGGGCTGAGGCTGGGGGTCCCACTCCTCGCCTCCGTCCTCAGGGCCTGGACTGTCTCCAGTCCTTCCCCAAGGTCCCTCGGCAGTCCCTGGTGTTTGGGGCATTCCTGTAGGGCAAGGAGTTACTCGCTGCCAGATAAAAACAGTTGTTTCTGCAGCATTCCTGTGTGCGCGGTCACGGCCATCACTGCATCTGCTTCCCTTTGAGCAACGGAGCCTCCATCCCTCAAGTCCCTTACTCCCAGTGACACGGCACCCACTGTCGGTGTCTCATTTACTCCCAGGAACAACGTCAGGACATTGACCGTCCCTCCTGGTGGACCTGCTCTGCAAGGTGTGTGCTTTCATGTCTGAGACGCCCAGCCCCCGTGGCATGAGAGCCCCGGCGCCAGTCACGTGCCAGAAGCAGGGGCTGTTTGCCTCAAGGACGTGCATGGATGAAGGCCTCAATTCGTCTCTGCGCTACCGTCAGATCCTGTTGCCCACAGTAATGTGTCAGATTAACTAAGACAGTTGAGAATTAAGATGTCATTTGTAGCTAGCACATGGCTAATATTTCAAATTAATTAATACTTCTTTTTAAGAGTGGATTGTTGCCTCAGAGTGAAGAGGCTTCAGACAGAAAAAAAAAATATTGAAGAAATATTTCACATTTCAAAGTGAAATTTTCATAATTTTTCATTGTAACAGAGAACTGGGTTATATTTTATGGCTGAACAAATACAGCAAAACCAGCTGTTGTGTTTCAGAGCAAAAAAGAAGCATTTCACTCTCACACCAAATATTTCAAGATTTAGTTTTGATTTCAGGGATAGAAAACAGGAATTCTGTTACCAGGTACAACAGCAAAGCCGTTGGGAAATGTGTGAATGCTGAAGGTGTCTCCCAGCCCCACAGGTCCCCGTGTGGCTCTGCACAGCCCCAGCTTGGGCAGGTGGGAAGCGTTCAGAACTGTCGCTGCCGCGCATTGATCCAGCTGGATGCACCCAGCATGGGTGTGCAAATGCTTATGCAAAGAGCAAAGCCTGGCAAAATTAGAATAAAGTAAAAAAAGGCACTTCACAATCTTCCCTGGGAACTGCTGCATGAGAGCAGCCAGTGTATGAACGTAATGTTTGTCAGGTTTTGGGTGGATTCCCTCAAACCCTTCAAGAGCAAATATTTTGCCCAGGGAATGGTTGTCCAAATTGTCCAAGCCCCTCCAGATGCCTGGTGCCCCTGGAGCAGGCATCTCCCCCCAGGATGCTTGGCAGAGGTCGGGCCTGTGCTGACATCGCCCCTGCCATCTCTGCTGTAGCTGCTTTTCCTCGCAGCACTTTACAACTCAGCACTCTTCAGTTAATTAGAGAACCATATGCCCCTTTCTCACACATCATAAAACCGTGTGTTTAAAGCTGGGTGATAAAAGGGAGCATTAGTCTGGGTCACTGCAAGGCTCTGATCTCAGCTCCGCTCAGCACGCTGCCTCTCTCTTCTGGACGGCTCTCAGACCAGGTGGAAGCGATGTCTGAGTCCATCTGAGCTTGCTTTGCTGCCAGCTTGAGCGACCCCCAAGGATTTCACAGCTCTGTCCCAAGCGGGGTGTGTTCTCTGACACCCTCCTGCAGTCTGCCAGTCCCCACTGCGCCCTCCGAGCTCCCTCCCACTCTGGGTGCTGAGTTTCCTTCTCACAGACAAAACAGGGGACCTCACTGCTGGTCTGTGATCTGCTCTGTCCCAAGGTTTGGGGACAGTCAGTCTTTACACAGGCAGAAGGTCCAGGGTCAGCGGAATGCAGGGCATCTCCACGCCATGGCTCTGAGTGCGTCCCCTCGAGGCCGTGTCCCTTCGTGCTCAGTGGGGACATGGGAGCACGAGCCACAAGGAGACCATGTCCAGCCCGTCTTGTGCCCATCACTGGATACATCCAGAGATCTCCCCTTTCCTCCCCTCTGCCCAGAGGATACATGTCTCTCCCATCCTAGTGTCCAAGGCTGAATAACATGCCAGATGTTTTGTGTTAAAAGCTCCCTTTTTCTCCCTTCCACTTTCTTTAAATCCCTGCAAGAGCCTGAGCCAGGGAGGTGAGGACCCTGTCTGCTCTAGTGAGGACCGCCTAATATGATCAGATCCCTTTCGGCACAAAGCATATCCAGGCTGTTGTGAGCCCAAAATCTGGACATGAGATGAAAGAGTGTGGTCCTGGGCGAGGAGCCACGGGGGCTGCGCATGTCCGATGAGCAGGGGAGTTCTGAAGCTGCAGATGGAGACCCTGCAGCATCCCGCAAGCCACTGTGGCTGCCCCAAGAAGCTCAGAGTCATGGAGAATCACCAGTGCTATGCGGCTATCTGGCCCAAGGATCCCAACAGGGGTGCGGACCTGCACAGCGATCTGCTTTGGGAAAAACCCTTCTGGTGGTGTCTGCTGCTCCCCGGGGGAATGTGTGTGCCATCCTAGCTGCACCAGGTTGAATGGCAGGGCCACCTTGTGGCAAATGTCCCCCATGGGCTGTGTGGTCCCTGTGTCCTCCCAGCAAGCACCGTAGGATGGGGAGGGAGGAACCACCTGCGCTAGGGACAAGGGCTTGGTGGAAGGAGATCATGCTGGGAAGAGTGGCTGAGGAGAGGGAAATTCACAAAGCCACTGAAGGGAATGTGGGAAGGGACCTCCAGAGGTCACCTTGTCTGACCCTGCTGCTCAGGCAGGCCCACCTGGAGCAGGTTGCTCATGGACCACTTCTGCAGGACATGTCCGTAGCTTGGACCATGCCCAAGTGCCATTGCTAAGAGAGAATAATAGGATCATCTAGGTTGGAAAAAACCTTCATGTTCATCAGTCCCAACCATCAACCTGTCTACCAAGTCCCATCACTAAGCCATGTCTCTTAAATACTTCCAGGGATGGGGAATCCACCACTTCCCTGGGCAGCCCATTCCATTGCTTGACTACCCCCTCCATGAAGAAATTCTTCCTAATGTCCAGCCTAAACCTCCTGACACAGATTCCTCTATCTCCATGGCCAATAGTGTCCTCCACCCCTCAGCACAGAGGAGGAGGCCTGGGGTGAGCCGTACATTGCGTCCCTGACCAGCTGGGCACCCAGCGTGCTCCTTGGCTCCAGGACAGCCCCGGCGTGCTCTGTTGGCCCCATGTCCCCAGGGCCTCACTGCAGAGAAGGCAAGGAGGCTGGGCTGTGAGAAGTGAGCCCCGAGTTATTTTTGTTGCTCTTGAGCCTTGCCCCGCATTCTTGTTTCCTTGTGCTATGTTTAGACAACTTTGCAGGACACACTTCTTCTTGCTCCAAAAACATTTTTTTGCTGCACAACGCTGAAGTCTGACAAGAGAAGGGCAGGGGAAAGCCAAGGCAAGTTCCTGGGGCCATGCAGACAGCATGAGCAATGATGAAGCTGAGCTTCCTTGGGCTTAGTAGGTCAGCTCGAGCCTCTTGGTGAATTTGTGTGGATAACCTCTGTCTCACACGTTGCATCACCAGGGCTTGGGGCATCCAATCATGATCTGAGGGACGGAGCTCTGCAGGAGGGCAGGGGCACCGTGGTGCCCTTGTTCTTGACGAAGCCTTGAAAGATCAGGGCAGTGCAGGGTACGTCTCCCCAAATCCCCTGCATGTCTGCCCCTGAATGTCGTTAAGGCTTCTGAGCCAGGTTTCCAGCTCTCCTTGCCTGCTGAGGCCTGGGAACGTGGGGTCTTATCTCTGAGAGACAAGTGTCAAATGTTCCCCTTCCTTCCTGGCTCTGGCAGCCGGCACTAATCTCGGCACTGCCTAAGAGGGAGATTATTAAGTGAATATGAACATCATTGAGTCTAATCCACACGCAAATGTGAAGTTAAATTGAAACCAGAAGATGGCTTTAGCAGCATGGTTTATAGCCCTTAACCCTTGTGTGACACGAACAGGCCTTTCCTGGCAGCGCCAAGAGAGCATGGCCAGCCCGAAACCCTGAGCACAGCCTGGTGGGAGGGAGGTCCAGGGGAGTCCCAGAGGCACTTCCACCTGCCAGGCCATGAACCTGAACACACGCAGCACCAGAACAAGTCTGGGTGATGGCTGTGTGAGGCTTCGGGTCATGAGGCAACACCTCAAAGTGGAGACACAGCTCCTAGCCCAGGAGGGCTGCCAGCCCTGTGTGTGTGCCCTGAGATGTCCCCACTGTGTCCCCAGAAGGGCTCACTGCTGCCCTGCACAAGCTGGAGACCCTGGCAGACACATAGACCTCTTTGGAAGAAAGGTGACCAGGAAGAAGACTTCTGTCCGAGGTAGCACATGACCTACAAGCTTATAGGAGATGCTTGGAGAACGTGCTTCTCTCCCCAGCCTGCCCTGAGTGACGGATGTCAGAAGATGCACTCGGTAGCAGCATTCAACCCGAGGGCACAGAACGCCATGGGAAGGCAGAGCAGGGTGGACAGGGCTGATTGCAAACAGCCCTGGCCATGGTGCAAGGGGAGAAGGTCAGTGCAGCAGAAGGGTGGTCTGCTGGTCTGTAGTGAGTGGGGGCAGAGTGGTGGGCTGTGCCCAAGGGAGGAGCAATGGGACAGTCCCACATTTGCAATACGAAAGCAGAGCCCCATGGGGCCTGTGGTTGTCTCCTTGCACCACTGTGAACATTGCTGTGCCCTTCACTTGCCACGTCCTCTCCTACGGTGCCATGACCTCATCTCTTCCACTTGCTCCAGAGCTCATGTGCTGCTCCACCGTCGTGTCACCAGCTGCCGTCAGTCCTCACTCCAGTACCAAGCCAGGAGTACATGACGGGACTTCTCCAACACATCTGCACAAACCCACATGCGGCCCCACTTTGAATCCCAAAACCTTTGGGCTGGGATCTCTCTGAGGTTCTCGGTTACTTCTTCTACACCGCTTTCCCCACCACATCCATGCCAGCAGCCTGTCACCACACGGACTCCTTGGCAGGACGCAGGGTGACCTAAGAAAGATGGAACCCATCGGGTGTTGGGGCAGCATGTTCCAGTGAGCTTGGGGCTGCCAGAAGCAGCAAAGGTGCATGAGGGGAGCACTTAGGACATGGTTGGCAGGGCTGCCACCGCCCCTGCTCCAACAACCACAGAAATATGTAAATGAGAAACTCGGCCCCTTATTTATGAGACTTCACAATTCATTTTTCATTTGGGGAATGCGAGCAAATGAAAATATGAAATATTTCTCTGATGACACAGTTTCCACCCAGAAAGCACATTCCTTGGAGGCGATGTGCATGTGCATGGAGCTACATGGGACCAAGCCCAAGCCCCAGTGCAAGCTCTGCCTTGTGAAGGGGTAGAGGCTGCAGGGCCAGGACCCACAACAGGGCTGCAGTGGGAGCACAAGGAGGGTCTCGCTGAGCTGAGAAGCAATGCCGGGATGCTGGAAGGGATGGAGCTGAGCGCCAGCAAGAGACCAAGGCTGAGCCTGGTCTGAGATCACACCTCCTGGCCCTCTTCCTTCCCAACTGGAGCAAGGACTCAGACTCCTGCTACACACTGAAAAGAGATTTCCTCCTCCCAGCATCTACAAAATTCTCGCTCCTGGCAGTGCCTGAATTTCCCAAGGATGTGCAAGTATCCCTGTTTATTGCCTTAACAGTTAAAATTCATTACCAGTTGGCTCCTTCAGAATGGCTCCTCGAGGTCAGTCTTTCCATCTCCTCCATGGGCCCAGTAAGGAAAATCCACACTGCTAAAATCTATAAAGATCATGATTTTATGGGCCAGACCTTGCTGCCTCCCAGCAGCATTGGTATCTCATAGGCCAAGCATGCTCCATCTTCTTGGGTTGGGGCAATCCCAGACATGCACAGTCTGGGAGAAGAACTCACTGGGATCAGCCCTGTGGAGAAGGACTTGGGGGTTCTGGTGGATGAAAAGCTCAACACGAGCCAGCAGTGTGCACTTGCAGCCCAAAGGCCAACTGTATCCTGGGCTGCATCAGCAGAGGGGGGGCAGCAGGGCAGGGAGGGGATTGTCCCCCTCTGCTCTGCCCTCGTGAGCACCCCCTGCAGTGCTGCGTCCAGGCCTGGACTGAGCTGGACAGGCCCTGGGCAGCCTGATCTGGTTGATGGCAACCAGCCCACAACAGGGGCTGCAATGGAATGGGCTTCAAGGTCCCTTCCAGCCCCATCCATTCCGTGATTCTATGGATCATCCCCATTCCCAATGCTCTCCTGGAAGGTCTGTTCCTGCCCTCATGTTCTCCTCACCCTGAGGCAGCAGAGAAGTGTCCTTGCTGGCCCTCCCCAGCCCACACTGACCTATTCCCATGGGCACTGCATTGAGCTGGAGCCAATCCGTCTCACACAGCAGGGATAGATGGGCTGAGTCCACCACTGGGTTTGGTTATCTGGGTACAGTGTCAAGAGGCACCCTATGGTGGGTGCACCATTGACCTCACAAGAAATGTAGTGGATGTAGGATAGGGGACATTCTGAGATTAACTTTAATCTCCACTCTTCTCCCCGCATACCAACCCCTTCTCTTTATTGACTTAGCTAGAGAGTCTTTTGCTATTTGTTTGAACATCCTCTGCAAGGTCCAGCTCAGCTTGACTTCTGGCAATTTCTCCAGACACTTCCAGATCCCCAGACCCACTTTTTCCTGCAGATCTGCACAGTCTCTTAGAGCTCTGTTCATTCTCATTGTCATTCTTTGGTGGATTTATCTACATGTCTGGAGGTGAACAGGTCACTCTTCTTGCAGGGGGCACCAAATATGTTTGTATCTCTGCCCTGAAATCTCTTTAATCCTCTGGCACACTCAGTCTCCAAGATCTTCACTTAATTTGACTTCAGTAGCTTGTTCCCTAAATTTATCCCAATACAGAAAGGAGAAACACTTCACCTGAGCCCCTACTCTGGCAGAGGTTACCCTTCCATTCATTATAGATGAAACCTGTGTGGCTGATGTGCACATTCTTCAGCTGTCTTTTCTGTCGTGTCTCCTCAACAGCAAAGACCAGGTCTGAAATAGCAAATTCTGGAGCCATCTATCAGCTGTCACGTCCCAGAATAGTCAGTAGTGTTTACTCTCCAATCTATATCTGGAAGTGAAAGGCCCCCACTCTGACAGCAAGATTTATGGGCAGTCATGATTAAGGGGCATATCCAGACTGCCTGCTTCTGTGCCTAAAAAGGTCTCGAGCACAAGCAATGTAAATACCCCCCCAGGCCCTGCTGGGCTCCTGCCCCATGGGCCACTGTAGGAGAAATGTAGTGTGTCCTAGCAGACAGAGATAAGGACCCCATCCCACCCATCATCACGTTTTCTCCACACTGGCTCTAGCACAGAAAGCCTCTGAGTTGACCCGGAAATACTTGAGCACCACTGTGCTCACACAATGCTTCTGTCATCGACGCTCATCATCGTCAGACTGCTCGAGGAGCCAGTCATTGTCCTCCCCTTTGCCAGAGTGCCTCACCCCTTTAGGGGCTCAGTTCACCGGGCTTGCTGTGAGCAAACAGCTGTGGGCACCAGCTGGGCACAGTAAGGGTGATTTGCACCTTAAATTGCTTCTCAATGGGACTGGGAATGATATTTGAGCTGGGGTGACTGCAAACCCTGGAAGACAGCAAAATGCTGGAGTGAGTGCAGGGCTCACCGTGGTCCTAAGGGCATGTGGGGTGTACGAGGGGATGCCAAGGGAGGTGGTGTTACCCAGCTAAGGGACTGTCTGTAGTTTTCAGCTGCCTAATGATTTACAAAGACAGAGCCAGGCTCTCCTCAGGGCTGCACATCCAGAGCAGGATCCAGAGGCAACCAGCACGAGTAGTGGCAAGGGAAAATCCAGTACAAGTGGAAGGAAATGCATTTTCCCTGTGAGGGTGAAAATCCTCCTTGCAGATGTTCAAAGCCAGCCTGGACAAGGTGCAAAGCCACCCAGTCCCCTCCCGGAGGTTGCCCTGCTCTGAGAAGGATGTTGGACGGAGGCAACAGCACAGTGAACTGCCGCGATGTCCTGAGTGCTGTGGTGAGCAGCACACGGTCTTGGCTTTCATTCCAGCTCATGGAGCTTCTTTCCCCAAACATAAACAGTCTGCTCTTTTCAGGAAAATCTGCCGGCCTGTCCTCAGAGCCAGGGAGCCACATTGCTGGTTATAGCACGGCCATTGATTTACTGGTGTGACTTCGGCCAAGTTGGACGTCTCCTCTGTGCCGAGATCCAGCATACTCGACACGCAGGAGAAACCCGCTCTATCAGCTGGTCCATCTCATTCTCATCCAGCACAGGGCCTGAGCAATGATCAGTGTAAAGAGCTTTCGGATGAAAGCCACTGGGGGAGTGCATCCATCATTGTTAGTCTGATTAGAGCTAATTCACAACAAACTGGATTTCTAGAGATTGTGTCTTTTTCTCTGCCTTGCTTCCTGTTTGCAAGCAGATTGCAGCAGCCTGTAATTAATTGTGGCTTGAAATTATTCAGGCTTTTCTCAGGGAATAAATCTTCCCTGACAGAGCAGGGTGCATTGCAGAGAAGGCACGCTGCAGAGGGAGAAGAGCAGTCCCTGGGCAGGGTTGTGCTAGGTCCAAAGTTCTTGCCCTGCTCTCGAGCAGTGCCAAGGCCTGGGGCTGACCTCCATCCTCTGCGAGTTTGGAGCGCGGCGTTCCTGTTCCTTCCCCATTCCAAGGGCTGATCGCTCTCATGCTCGTGAACGGCCAGTACAAAGCATCTGCAGCCTCGTCCTGGTCCACCATGGGATCCAACTGAATTTTCCTTGGGAATTACTTTCACTACTCGCTCCGCTGTTGCTGTCAGAGGGCCATGAGAAGTGATTGCCATAATAATGGTTGAAATCCAGTTTCCCTTCTAAGACCTTTTTAATGTTATTTAGAGCTCAAAACGACTCATTTTTGGTTGAAAGTTTCCATTCTTGGGCCCAAGCCAAAAGTGGATTTTTCAAGAAATTGGAACCGACTGGGTTCAGTCATTTCTGAGTCATACACATGGAAAAATACACATTTCCCCCTCTTGCTCCACAGAGACACTTTGGACATGTACGACTCAAAACCAGCTGGAGCAAGAGACTTCAAACTTGGCTTGTTTGAGAGTCCACACTGAGGTGTAAAAATCAAGCCAGGTTTGGAGAAGATTGTACTGGCATTTTCACACTTCCCACCCCAAAAGAGCCATCGATGGCAAGAAGACGTGCTGTTCTCTCCCTCTGTCGCTTTACAGTGCTTTCTCCAATGGGGTAATCCCAGGGGATTAGCATTTAAAGTAATGAATGTTTAAAGTTAGCAAGAGAAGAATTCCAGCAATGTTCAATTCTTCCTAAGCCCCTTAAATGGAGCTGAGCTGAGGGGGCCTCGCGCAGGGAGCCATCAGTCAGCTCCAGGAGTCGGATGGAGCACGCGCAGGCATCGGTCCCCTCCTCAGTCCAGGACAAGCATGGGGGGACCCTGATGCCCCAAATGGCCCAAGGTGGCGATGGCGGCTGCAGAGCAGGGCGCAGGCAGCGCTCGTCTGTGTGGCAGTGAGGATGCAGGGGGGGTTTGTGGGACTGAAGCAAGGCAAAGGCAGGAACAGAAGCCAATGTCATAGATACCAAACTCCCGACCACAAAACCCTCCTTTCTTCCCTAGATGAATTGTGTGGAGAATTGTGTGGATGAATTGAATGTCGCTGCTGGAAGTTTCTGCCTTCCTCTCCTCGGCTTTCCAGGGCAGCAGCTGGGCATGGGGTGAGCCGTCACTGTGAGGAATGAAAGGTGACTGCTGGGACAAGTGGCTGCCCTGCCCCAGGGAGGTGGCCACCACCAGACATTCCTGGCTGTCAGCAGAGCTGAAAGTCAGCCTCCATCCTCACCCTACAGGTGTGGGGACATGCCAGGGGGCTTTCTATGGTGGGCATGGGACACTCCGTGTTGGAAGACTTTGGAGGAGATGGCCCAGGACATGGGACACTTCAGGTTGGAGGACTTTCCAGAAACCTATCCTCTGGAGGCTGTGCTCAGTGTGCCCATCTGGGCCATCAGGAGGGCTGCGGACAGGCTGGAGCCCCATCACATTCCCTGGCCCCCCCATCATGGCCCTCACTCCTCCTGCTCTGCTCTGTCGGGCGTGTGGGGTAGGGAGGTGCCTGCACATGAGAGCACGGCAATCACTGGGGAGTGGGGCCATGATAACTTGTGTATTTCACACCCTTCCCTGCCAAGGAAGGGTGGGAGCGGGTGGGAGAGGCCCAGAGAAGTGAGGGGCTGGGAGAGGAAATCAGCTGCATGAGTCACCCCACAGCCGATGGGCAGGACAGCCGCAGGAAAAGCCGTTTCCCCTGGATAAGGTGCAGAGGACAAGCTGGCACCAGCCTGCAGGCACACGGCGTCCCGAGAGTGCTGGAAGCAGGGAAGAGCTGGACAGAGAGGTGGCAGATTTTGGTCCGTTGCTCCTGATAGGCTACACTGATGACAAGGGGTTTCTCTGTGTCACAGGATCCCTCACCTAAGCCAGCTGCTTTGGTGCCCAGCTCTGAGGCTGGCAGGAGACGTCACAGCTGGGCAGCTTTTTGCCAGGGCTCAGCTTGCATACAGTGCATGGGCATGCTGAGCTGAAGGGCTTTGAGCTGTAACCTGTCTGCCATGGCCAAGACAATATAGAGCCAGCTACTTCTCGATGCAGCACCCTACAGAATTTGTGCACCACTGGTACCCCAAGTTCTGGCCCAAGCCATGGTTTGTTCAGCTCACCTCCTGCAGCTTCACCTGCTGGGGTGTGCACAGACCTCCGCGCAGCATCCCTCAGAGCCCAGCAAACCCATGGCCAGGTGTCACTTCCAGCACAGCTGGAGATGGGCAACCCAGGACTCTTCCCATGTGCGCTCCTGGGGCTTGCTTTGGGCAGGCAGAAGGCCTGTGGTGATGACCCAGAGGAGCTGAAGGAAGGACAGTGTCTTCTGGCTGCCAGAAGATATCTCCTGGGCACCACCTGACCGAGTCCCTCCTAGTGGTGACAAAGGCCATGAGCCAGCAGAGACAGGGCTCACAGGAGTGTCCCAGGGCATCCAGCATCCTGAGCCTTGCCACATGGGATCAGCCACCACTCATCTGACCTTGGCACCTCTCTGCTTGCAGCCCTCGCATCCCACCCCAGCCCCATCACCTCTCAGGGACAATGCCATCCTCCTGTGCATCCAGCAGCAGGGTGGATAGCACTAGAAGGACCTGGGCTGGGAGGGAGCAGAGCCGGTGCCCACAGCAATGCCCAGGGACGCAGGTGGGATCCAGATGGATGGCACGGGGTCCTCCATGCTCTTCCCCTTGCTTTGTTCCAATAGCTTTTCCTGGTGTTTAACCTTACTTTCCCCCGCTATAACTTAAGCCCATTTGATATCCTGTCTGCCACGAGCCGGGAGAACAGACTGTTCCCTTCCCCTCCGTAGCTGTTTTATGTCTTGGAGAGGACCAGCACGTCTGCCCTCATCGAGGCTGCTCAAGCCCCATCCCACTCCCCAGAGCCACCCTCTCCTCGCTGTGCTGCAGAGCCTGGCACGAGCATCAGACACATATCAGGAAGGGTGCAGTGGGCACGTGCTGGAGAACACCCCCCAAGTGTGTAACTAAAGGGGTGAAATGGCATGAATTCCCCACGGCTGCCAAGCTGGGCTGGCTGCGGCTGGGCTGGGATCGTGAGTGCCACAAGGTACTGAAACCTCCAGCACCCATGTACATGGCAGGTCTCAGAGCGGACATCCTGTGGTGACAGGAGAGACACCACGGAGGGACACCACTATGATCCTGGGGAGTGATGCGAAAACATACAGGGATGCAGGAACAACCCCCAGATAAAAAAGGCAGTGTGGAAACTGAGTGTCAAAAGCTACAGTTTCACTAGACCATACACCTCCAGGCACACAACAGAGCTGGGCATGGTGGTGAAGACATCTGCGTGCCACCAGACGTGTCCCCACTCGGTGATGTCCCTATTGAGGTGCCAGCATGGACGGCTGAGGCTGGGGCAGAGCAGGGCCACGTTAGGGTCGGGCAGGTTTTTGGTCTTGTTCCAGGACAGGGTTTTGGGACGGGGGGTGTTTTATATCTAGATTTGTTTGGAAGCATTTTGGTTTGATTTCCTCCTCCGCCAAGCACTAAGCGATCGTTCTTTCCCCCTTTGGCAGGAGCTGCCTGTCTCGTGGTGTTGACCTTGGCTGGGCTCTCTCCACGGCTGGACCAGAGTCACACCATAAATTCCCTGTCTTCTAGGAATCTAGCATGGGAAAGAAAAGAAACACGAAAGAGGGCCGTGGATTAAAATATTTTGCATCTTAACACATAACAAAGGGGGTTTGGCACCGAGGCAACTTCCCCAAGCACAGAGGTGTTGCATGCATGGCCTGGGCACCAGTGGGCTTGGCGGCAGGGACCTGTCCTGCCCTGGGAACGGCTGTGGCTGTGGTGGCAGGGGATGGCAAATCCTTGCCACAGGGGCTGCAGAACAATCCATCAGCTGTGTGTGCAGTGGGGTTTTGACCCAGCAGCAAGACTGGAGGTTCCTGTTGTGGGAGAGGGAGGTGGTGCTGTGGCTGGGCTGTCCCCTGGCCACCACCAACGTGGCACATTGCTCACAGCACACCCGGCTTCAAACCAGCCCGCTCCCACCAGCCTGGCTGCCGCGCTGCACGATCCTCCTGGCAGTGCCCTGGCCAGCATTCAGTGCAGCCACAGTGCTTAAGACACCTTGCACAGCCTCAGTGCAGAAACTCTGAAAGCGAAGCACAGAGGGCCAAGCCCCAGTTGCTCTCACAAGCAGGCGAGATGCAGCACAGCCCTTAATTGAATCCAGCAGGGTTGCTCGGACAGACAAAACACAGGAGTGACTCAGAGCGCGGGGCTGAGCAGACACGACTGTCCGAGTGCCTGGTGACATGGGCCAGCACCCTGGGGTGGGAAGGGGTCACCCAGGCCCACATGGACAAACCACACCATGGACCCCATGGCCAAGTGCTGGGACGAGTGCCTAGCGATGTCCTGGGCACTCGTGTGTGTGCAGGAGCATGGAGGAGCTGGGGGTGCATGTGGGTGCAGTGGGGCAAGATGCTAGCACCTCCATAGCCCCATGGTGCCAGGTGCTGCACAAAGCTGCTGCAGGCTTGGAGCTGGACCGTGAAGCTGGGATTGCCCAAGTGGCAGCAGGTGACTGGGATGCAACACTGGGGTGCTGAGAGCACCCTGCATGGAGGCTTAGGGCTCCTATCCCCTGACAGGGCTTGCAGGAGTGACCACAGATTGAGGTGCAAGAGGCAGGAGTGGCTGGTGACCTCAAACCAACTGTGACCTCCCCAGCCCTACTCTCCCCTCCTGGGCTGGGCATTGGCTGAAGCCAGCAGCAGGCGTAGGGCAGGGGTGACGGAAGCTCACCAGGGGAAGGAAGGACACAGTCACTTCTTGAGCACCAGTAGTTTTTCCACACAGGAGATAAAACCTCTCCTTGTTAACTGTGCCTGAGAGCTCTGCAGAGCAGCGAATGCAAGCCAGGCAGAGCCTATCCTAAAGAGGGGTCCCTGGGGATACCTAAAGCAATGACGTTATAAGGACGGGAGTTTGCTGTGCTGGGGGAACAGGTTTACGTCTTCTGTATTCTGGAAACGCCAAAGCGCTGCGGGTTTGATGTTTAAAAGAGCTCTGTTTCCCAGAGCTGTAACCTGCCTTAAGCCCAACCAGCTGGAAGGAGGCCCCGAGCCCCCCAAATGAACCATGCTTCAAATCTCCTTTATAACACTTTGCTGCAGCTATCACATCTGCCCGACCACAAGCGTCAGCAGAGCTCACTCAGGCTCCCCCTGGACTTCCAGGGAAGGGGAACCAGCAAGGCGTTAAACTAAAACAAAGCATCCAAATCAGCTGGAAAGGAAGAGGAAATTGATAAGAAATGTGGAGAAATCAGAGTCATATGGGGAAAACTGTGAGCTGGGAGTAACGAGGAATTTCTCAGGTCTCTCCAGGAGTGGGGACAAGCAGTGGTGTGCACCTCTGTGCACCCCAGTTTGCACTCTGCTGCACCACAGCAAGGGGATGTGGGGTTCTGAAATGCTGCAGGAGACCAGAGCTAGTGCAGGTGATGGGAGAGGTGATCCTGGGCTGCATGGGGTAGAGATGGCAAAGGCTCCGGCACAGCAAGGTGGTGATGGGATAACAAGATGGGACCAAGGAGGGTGGGAGGGTGCAAGGTGCCCTTGAGCATCTCCCAAATGTGGCTGTGCAGAGACCAGCCCTGAGCCCCTCCTGAGCCACTGCTCCACTATTGTCCCCGCATGCAATGTGCAGCCCATCGGCGCGACATCACCTCCTTATTTGTCCTGTGGGAAAGGACGAAAGGGGCTTGGAAGCACAGCCTCAGCCTTGCAAGCTCCTCCAGTCCCTCTCCTGACGCTTGCCTGCTGCCTGGCTGCACCAGCACCTCGTCCTCAGGCAGCGAGGGGACAATGCTCTGGCCACAGGCACGAGCCGATAGCTGGGGCTGAGCCTGGTGTCCTCGTGCTCCGGGCTGTGGCCGCAGGGCAAGTGCCTCACCGGGAAGCACTCCTGAGGGACCCATTCCCATCCCTTGCTACCACAGGCAACTGCTCGGGTAATCCTCCTCATAAATTTTTCAAGCTTCATCTTGAAGCCCTTCCGGGCTATTTGCAGAGCTGGCCAGCTGCCAGGGTCTCTAGTTCACCAGCAATGTCGTGTTTGTTTGTTTTTTTAATCTGGGCCAGGGCCAAACTGGATCCTGACCAGCATTTTTTGAAAGTTTCCGGTGAACTGCAAGCTTCCCAGCCCCACAGCTGCTCGGCAAATCAATGTGCCCACCAGCCCCATGGTTCGTGGTGGCATCTCGACCTTGACTGCACGGAGAGTCTCTGAGCATCTCCTGGGCTGGTGACAATGGCCTCATGATGCCACCCCGGGGTGATCCTGCCGCCAGGGCACTAAGGGGCTCCACTTCAGCCACCGTTCTGTGGCATGGGGACATTTGGGGCCAGGGAGAAGCCACATGATGTTGACGATGCTGCTGGGCTGGAGGCTGTTTCTCAGCTGGGTTCCTTGGTGGCCGGAGGGTCGCCTGCACAGGGAGGGGATCTCTGCTCTCCCTCACAGCGTAATGATGTTCGCGGCCAGCTGATAGCCATCTGCTCCTCTGCCAGCACTGTCCTCTAGCCTAAATATCTCCTCTCCCTCCTGCTGTTTACTCCCAGATGTATTTATAGACGAACTCTCTCCCAGCCTTCATTTTCCTAGACTAAACAGGCCAAGTGCTGCAGGCTCCTCTTAAAGCCAGCTCTCCTTCCACCCGCTGTCCCTCCTTCATGCCGAGCCCTTCATCTCTTCCGCAGAGCAAGGCACGGGCAGCACCCACTTAGTGGTGTGGGTGCACGCCGGTCACTGCTGCGGGCCCTGCCAGCAATGCTTGTCCTCTCCAAGCCCACACTGGTGGCACCTGATTGCTATTCTGTTCCTGTTTTGGCATTCAGAGACACCTTTGGGGTGCTGTACAGACACCTGTCTTCGCCCTAACAATTCTTCCAGCTCCTTGTTGGTGTCTGTGATAATTTCCCATTGGGCACTCAGCAAATTTCTTTAGCAGGGACACAGCCTTAGGACCAGCCCCTGAGGAACTGCACTAGCACCTGCTTTGGAACAGTACCTCATCATTCATCACCCATCCCACTTCCCCCCCCTGCCCTCCCCTTCTTCGGTTCCTCCTCTTCTTCTCATTCAACCACCCAGCCTCAGCCCCCATTTCCCACCTTTCTGCCCTCTCTTTCTCTTGCACTTTGCCAAATGAAGGCCAGACAGACAAACCGTGGCAGCAGCCCCAGCCAGAGGCAAGAAGCAGGAGCGTGAGCATCGTCCTGTACCAGACAGTCCAAGGGGTGGGCATTGCCATGTGGTGCCTCTGGGAGATGGGCTGATCTCCCACGTCTAGCTCCCAGTCACCAATGGGAGAAGATTCCCAGCATTCACTGGCAAAAACTGGCTGGAGGGGAACTGGTGCCTCTGCTCCCATTTCCCTCTTGCAGCTCCAGGTTCTGGAGATTGGGAACCACTGAGCGAGGAGGAGGAGGGAGCGGGACTGGTTTAGTGTGGTGCAGAGGGGTTGAAGAGCAGCAGTAAAATGACCCTCAGGGCTTGGGTAGGGCACACATTGGCTGCTTTATCTTAGCCCAGAGACCATAGCCAGACACTAGCAGGATGCATTTTTAAAGGAAAGCTGCTCCCTATGTAACCACAGTCTTGGGATATCAGCTGAGGGCTCAACACATGCTGCCACATCACCGTTCTAGCAGGGATGCCACAAGGCAGAGGTCTCTTTGCAAAGCTGCCCGGGTACAGGGACAGGCGGCCCCAACGCACCCGCAGAGCATGCACGTGCTGGAGCTGCTCAAGAACGCCCCCACGGGACATCACCAACTCTCCAGAAGCCAGAGCTGATCTCTGAATCCAAAATGCTTCTGGTGGTGTGGGGTGGCCCTCACCACAGCACCAGGAGTGGGGCTGCTCCCCAGCCTGGGACCGCAGCAGTCTGAGGCACCGGCAAGCACAACTCGGCGGCAAGTGGAATGCTATCTCAGCAAACAGCGCCGCTTTTTAGGTCCCAAGAAGACCCAGTTTCCTAAATCTGAGAACAATTAAGAGCAAGATTGTCTTGGAGGAAAAATTTAAATAGAACAAATTAGGAACGATGGCTGGGAACCATTCGGAAATACTTTCCGAAGAGCCCATATGCTGGCTGAGGGCAGCAGCATGGAGCTCGGTGGACAGCGAGTCCCCCCGGGACTGCTGGGGCTGGCAACATGTCCCTGTCCCATGGCTGGAGACTCCAGCAGCTCTGCTAGGACAGCACCCGTCTGCAGCCGCTTTCTAGGGAAAGCCAGCAGCCTCCCATCACGTCTTTCACCCAAGGGCTCACCAAAACTTTAAGCGTGACCCCCCCGGAGCACTCAGCCACATGAGGACCATGTGTCCCCAGCTGAGCTTGGCTCAGCCATGTCTTCATGTCCTGCGGCTCAGACGAAGCCCTGCTCTTCATTATGAGGAACAACCACAGCAGGGGAGGTTTTTCTCTTGTGTTTCACTATCCTTTCTCTCTGGCTCTGGTTTGCCTGCGATTCCCTCTGCAGAGCCTCCACATCCTGAGGATTTGTGCCTCACGGTCAGGGTGTCCCACCCAGACCAGCAGCTCCCAGCAGAGCTTGCCTGTCCCCAGGTAATACTTTGTCAATTATCAATTCAGTATAAGATATTTGCTCATGAAGTTGGATTAATTTAATTAATTTCTATCAAGACATTTAACAAAAGGAAGGAGAAATTAAGAAGAGTTCAGACTCCAAAAGAGGTGCTGTCTCTGCTTTGATTTCTCCCAGAGCGGAATCTGTTTCAGGACAGTCCTGAGCCCCTAATCGAAGGCAGCTGAGCTGCCAGCTCCAGGACAGCCAGTGTCCGCCCTTCCCAATGGCACCTGCCTGTCCTCTCGTCCAGCCCCTCCACCAGCTGCTGCTGCACACCCATGGTTTGGGTGAACACTCTGCAGGCTGGAGGGTGGCAAAGGCCAGGCAGAGCAGGGAGGCCAGAGGCCCTGGAGCACCCCTCTTCTGCCTTTTTGAGGGGACAGCAGGGCTTGCACACACTTCTTGAAATATCCTTTTGCAGGAGCTAGACCATCCGCTGCACAGCTGCAGCATTTGCTGCCCATGTGTGCTCCCCCAGGGCTTGTCCTTCCCTCTGCAACCGTGAATTGTCCACTGATTGGAGGAGAGACACCAGAACACATGTAAACATGAGGAAAAACTGCAAAGATCAGCTGGCTTCTCTACAAGGACGTGATTTGTTTCGGGTACCTAAATGCAGGTTGACATTCTGATGACACAAGGCTAATCGTGGCTGGAGGCGTGTTGCGCTGCTGCCAAGCATTGCTGGCATCCCTGAAGAGGGATGTGGTTGTGCCAGCATCCAGCTCGCCTCAGGCAGCACAGGGAAGGCTGAGCATTTGATCTAAGCCCTTCCCTACACCTCCCTCTTCATGCCGTGCTTCAAACCCTCGTACTTGGTTGGAAAGCAGACTCTGATCCTCCGTGGCGAGTGCCAGGCATTGTACAGCCGATCCCCTCTGCTCTTGGCTAGACCCAGAGTCTGAGCTGTCTGAAGCAACAGGCTGTGTGCTAAAGCAAGTCAGAAGAAAAGCTTACAAACCACTGTGGTGGTTTTCCTGATCTCCTCAAGCATCTCCTTGTTACTAGCAGTTTGGAAGTTTCCAGCCAGGAAAGTACACCCATTTTTCTTTTCTACCCTTCCACTGCTTGTGGCCATAAAATACAAGAGTGTCTAGGATCTGTATTCATTGCGCTTTTCCATTTCCACCCGCAGCTTTTCCAAACCTCTTCACCTCTGGAATGGCTACAGAAGCAGCAAAAGGAAAACTGAAACCTAAGAAGGCACCACAGTGCAGCTGTGCCAGCTGTGAGGACGTTCAGAGTGTCAGTGGGACAGAGGAAAAAGCTCCTTTAAAGTTGTTTAGAGAGAAGCAGATACTCTTGCCAGCAAGAACTGTCTGCCTGGCTCTGACTCCCAGCCGAAGCCCCACAGCTGGAGGGCGCCAATCCTGCTGCACCCTGGGTCATGTTGTCCCCATGCTGGTGTCACCCAGCCACTGGTTTTGGGAGGAAGAAGGGGTGGCTGCTGACCCCATCCCAGGGTGGAGGTTTCCAGGCTGGGGATGGCAGAATGACTCAGGTGGGCAGGGGCCTCTGGGTCCGTCTGCTCCAGCAGGGACACCCGGAGCAGGCTGCCCAGCACCACGTCCAGGCGGGATGTCCTGCATCAGGGAGGCCACACTCTGCAGAGGCTGGCACGTCGCCACCAGGGCTGGTGTGGGCAGGACCAACGCTGCCTGCTGCAGAGGAGCTTCAAGGGGACAGGCAAGGTCCAGGCTGGCACTGGGGTGCCGTAGGGACACACGTGCACCATGCATCCCAGGGAGTCCCCAAGACTGGACCCTGACCAGGAGCACCGCTGCAGGAACCTGCTCCCATCTGGGGCCAAGGCTGGGCCATGCCCACCACTGTCCTGCTCTCGTGAAGTATCGGTGCTGCGCTTCAGGGTGGAGACCAGCTCTGGGTGGGCTCATTGCTTCTTCTGCAGCTATACCCACAGAGCTGGGGAGGCCTGGTGGGTCATGGATGCACCTAGACAGACAGCCCACATCCCTCTGAGACCCACCTCACCACTCCCAAGGGTCAGAGAAGTCTTGTGAGATGTTGGAGAGGGAACGGTTCTTCTGCGCCGCATTCACAGGCTGAACGTGTTCGAGCCAGGGCGCGAGAGCCACAGGAACCTCATGGCATGTGTCACAGATGGATGTGTCCCAGGTTAAACAAGCTCCATATGGGCTTGCATCAGCACCGAGAGCTTTTCAAAGAGCGTCCCATTCGCAGTAACCAGCCCGGAGGCTGATGTTATCCAGATGATACTGTTGTCTTTGGAAAGACTCCTAAACACTTGAAAAACACCTTCAGCCATACTCCAACGCAGCAGACCAGGACTGAGATTAGAAATTGCGCTTGACAGTGTTCAATCTGTCCAGCGGGATTAAAACCAGATCCTGTTCACGTCTCTGCAATTACACACCTCCCCTCCACAGGAGAAGTGCTTTCTCTTTCATCTTACTTCACGAGTATGCACAGTTTATTCCTGCTTAATCTCCAGCCGTAGGGCCTCTGAGAGCATTTCAATGCGTTCTCAAACTATTCTGGACAGATGTTGCACAAACTAGTTTTGAAACAGTGGTGGTCTTGATCATGACTAGCCCAGAATTTAATACTCTTGGATTCTGGGTATCCCACTGAGACAGCACACAGATGTCTCAGACTAAGGATTTTTGAGTTATCCTTCCCCAAATACATGAAGGTAATGCTGATAAGGCCATGCCCGTGTCAGCGCAATAGCAGAAAGCACTTTGGAGAAAAGTGGAAAACTGTCTGAGTTATGCACAGGCTACAGACAGGTGGAGAGGCTGCCATTGGGATCAGCCACCCACGATGGGGACACAAGACCCTGAAGGGATCACTAGCCACCGAAATGCCATTGGCTAAGGATCAGCACAGTTGTTTCTAGTTCACGGCCCACATCCCATGAAAATCTGATAGAAATCACTAGTCTCCCCAACCTTATTTTTTCAGGATGCCCACAGAGTTGTCACTGAATACCACGGCACTGAGAGCTTCTTGCTGAGGGCCCCTGGTGCAGAACTGATGTTGCCTCTAAGAAGAGATCCAACACAAAGAGCTAGGATTTCCAAGCACCACTGTTTCCAGCCACAGCTTTGTTAAGCTTTCTCAGCAAGACTGATGGGCTCGTGGTGTTTGGACTGTGAAACTCCTCCAATGGACAGAAGCCTCAAGCAGGGGTGACCTTTGTGCTGATCTTCAAGGTGGACTGTGCTAGAATTTGCTAACCTGTGAGTGAGAGGTCAGAAATATCCCCCCTGATCCTGGTGGCATCCTGATGTGCTTTCCAGAAGAAGCTGGAGCTTTCTCATCCTCCCTCTGGGCACAGAACAGTTTCTCCTTCCAGCAAATGAGTCTGTCCCTTGCCAGAGAGATGCCCCTGGTGCTGCAGGCCTCCTGGGATGGATGGTCCATGCACGAGGTCTCTCTGCCATGGTAACACTGCTGAGACCAAGCCATGGAGCTGTGTGAAGAGAGGAGAGCGAAGAGGCGGGGGCAGTGCTGCGGGAGTGCCAGCAGGGAGGGAGAAGCTGTCCCTGGGGGATGAAGCTTTTGAGACACACACAGCAAACTGGAGGCTGCAGAGCAATGAAAAGGAGCATCGGAGGGTCTCTAACTGGGCCCAGAAACTAATGAGGATCAGAAAAACAAAGCTGAGAGAGATGGCTCGGGGATCCTGGCTTCTGCTTACAAACACAACCTGGTTTTGCCAGCCTGGAGAACAGTTCTGGACTGCGCTGCCAGCCTTAGGCTTGTGGAAAGGAGCTGGCTGGAAAAAAAAACCCTCACATTGAGAACAACTACATCCCAGCTGGGTGGGGGCTGCTCCTGCAGTGGGTGCATGAGAGACACCGAAGGACGAGGCTGCTTTGGGAAACACTTCAGGGAGCTATGCCCGATGGCAGCGTGGGTCTGCCCCGACCTTCAGGCGGGTGCAGCAGGGCTCTGCAAGTCCTCGTTGGGATCTTCTTCATGAGGAGAGGGCTGTAGGAGCTAAGCAATGACCTGTACATTGTAATTTTAGAAACTAGCACTGTCCTTTCAGACTGGCAGCTGAAAGCCAAGCGCTGTGGGATGGGTCTGTCCAAGATCGAAAGAGAAGCAGCTCTTTATGTTAAACTTGGTGTGAAAATGGCATGCTCTTCTATGGCTGGCAGGGGAGAGGGTTTGGAGCAAGTGGCAGGGGTCAGATGTTTTGATGTAGGATGTTTCATCTGGATCCTCACCGGTTCCCCTGGATGGAGCCCAAGCCTTCCTGCATGTGTGCTTCTAATGCCTTATCTGGGAGGTGCTTCCCGGGACTCCCTGTGGCTATGCTGTGCATCCAAAATATTTCTCAAAAAGATACTGCAAATATTTGAGATACTGAAGGCAGTGGAGTTCATAGGGATTGTATTATATGAGAGGGAAAAATGCCAGAAGAGCAGAACCAGAGTCCTGAAAAGCTCTGGAAGGGACTAACAATAGGAAAATACTGCAGGTTTAATAACCTACAAGAAAGCCGCTGAACAAAGGGTAAGCCCAGCCACACTGAGCAGCTACAGGCAGGGGTTTATTCAGAGATCCTGGGCTGCCTTTCCTTGGAAGCAGGATGAGACTTGAGCAGGACAGGAATGTGTAGGGACATGCATTGCACTGGCCTGGGTTCGCTGTGGATGTGCAATAAAGCATCAACTAATCTGAGACATCAATTGCTAGAAGCTGTCAAGCAAAACAGATGAGGATAGCAATTCCAGAAATCAGAGCCATGATCCAGCACTGGCATAAGTTCATTTGTATAATTAATGACACACTAGCTCTCAATTATCATTACTACAGTCCAGAAATAGCGTTATTAAAGACTCCGACGCCCAGGCATGTAATGGCGCACATAAAAGCTGTACTCACTAGACATGACATACCTACTGTGCTGGCGACAAGTAACGAGCCGTAATTCCCTGCTAGGAGTTCAGGTTTCTGTAGAGACCAGTCTAACGACACTCAGCCTAATGAGGTCATGGAAAACACTGTCAGATGGCTGAGCAGAGGCTTGACATACCTTCAGATACCTGAGCCGCCCCATACGGATCCCATTCACTGTTGTTAAATTCCTGGAGAACTGCCTTGAAACTGCAGCCCGCACCCACAGGGGCTGAGAAATTGGAGCTAGTTACAAACCGTCACGTCTGAAACTTGTGGAGCCTTGCGAACATCATGGTGAAAGCCAGCCGAAGGCAAGCTGTGGTGGGAGATGTCTCCCCCGGGTTTTGCAGACACCATGTGTGGGAAGCACTGGGGAAGGACAGTGCAGGTGTCCCTGCGACACCTGAGAGGTGTGGGCTGGCAGCAGCAGACCTGTTGTCCTCACAGGCTGGAGAAGCCCAGCGCTTTCCAATGCACCCCTGGCAGCAGGGTGGCCAGGAGGCTGGCCTGGACCCACACCAGCTCCTGTAATGCCCTGGTTCAAAGGACACGTCGCCCATCCAGAACTGTCCTGGTGGCATGCTGGATCCATCCCAACCCCTTCCAGGCTTTTCCCTCTAATGCTTGTTAACTGCTGCTAGATTAAAGACTTCTCTAAGACCCAACGCAGGCAGCTGTTAATGAACACATGCCTGCCTCTCTGCAGGCAGCCCCAGGGAATGTCCTGCCCTCCTGGGACAGGCTGTGTCCTAAGACCTCCACGGAAGGATCTGCTGTGGTGAGACTTTTGCTCCACAGGAGACCTCCCTCTGAAGTGTGTTGTTCATGGAGCGAGGAGCATCCTGTAAGAAAGTAAAGCGTAGCAAAAGCTAGCCCTTCAAACTGGGATGCTTTCCTCCAGAAGATACTTTCCATAGGTTGAGCCAGTAAAGCAGAAGCCATGGGCCAATATTTCTCCAAAAGGGGGAGAGGTAGCTAGTGTGGATGACCAGGAGCAGGCCAGATTCACTGGGGATGGGGGATAGCAGAGGCAAGCAGGTCATCCTGGGAAGCTTGCTGCTGGAGATGCACAGTGCAGAGAGCTGGCTGGGACAAAAGATCCACGAGGATTTTATGCACAAACACCAGCACTGGGCTGAGCAGCCCTTCGGTGGGCAAAAGCAGCCACAAACCATCCCAGCGCCCCCATCAGCCCAGCTTGAAACCTCAACAGATATGTCCGCACCGTGCAGGGACCCACGAGGTGCTACCAAATGACCTGTCCTCCCCTGAGCTGCCTGTGAGGCCCCCAGCACCCCAGGGGACCACAGGAAAGTAGCCACGGGGATCTGGAGAGGATGCACCAGTGCTGCAAGGTCTTGGCGTACTGTTGCACGGCCCTGGCTCTGCTGGAAGACCTGGCAGGACCGGGGCAGGATCCAGCCACCCTGCTGGGCTCGAGGCGTTGCGAAATGGCACTGTGTGTGCTGGGATGCTGGAGCCAGCTGCCTTTCCTGGCCACAGCATCCTCCGCCCATC
Organism: Alectura lathami; assembly: GCA_013399715.1. Taxonomy (NCBI): domain Eukaryota; kingdom Metazoa; phylum Chordata; class Aves; order Galliformes; family Megapodiidae; genus Alectura; species Alectura lathami. The sequence continues at coordinate 52,069 of VXAV01003887.1, forward strand.
GAGCAAAGGCTCTTGGCTGGCTGGGGCAGTGATGGGGAAGGAGGGGGGTGTCCTCCCTTCTGGATGGTGGAGACTCACAGCTCAGCAGTGTGTCCCCAGTCTTTGGGCAGTGCTGGAGGGGAGGAAGCATGGTGAGCAGGGCTGCAGAGCACATCCAGATCCGATCCCAAGGGCTGCTGTCACCTGGGCTGCATGGGAGCAGGGGCACATGTCAGAGAGACCGGACAAGACCCAGGACTGAGCGAGCTCTCCATGTGCCTTGCCACCCCCATGCAGCTCCAGCAGTGCCGGGCACGTTGTGAGATGGCCGTGTTAAGCCCTCATTACGTCTGCTTGTCTGTGTTTAACAGGTTGTGACGGAGCCCTTTGGAGATATCTAAATAATCTCTGCTAATGGATCCCATCTGTTCTTCCTCAAGCACCAGAGCCAACGCCACCAAGCCCAGCCCCACTGCCTGGGCATTTGGGTAACCCTTCTTAGAGGAACCTGCCGGGTGTCGCCTCCACACGGCTCCTCCTGGCTGGAAGGGGACACATCTGGGAGCAGAGGAGAGCTCTGCCGAGGGCTCTGGCTGAGCCATGGTGCCATCTCTCCGGGGTTTGTCACTATGAATGGGAGCACGGGTGGTGGCTCAGGGCCTGTGTTTAGTCCTTGAACACCCGGATAGGTGCTGGGTGGGGTGTGCAGGATGGGACCTAGCTGGGCAGGTGGCCCTGCTGCAGATGTGCTGGGGATGCCTCCAAAGGCCATTTGAGTCCTGCAAAGGATGAGACCTCCCCAGCAGCCAGAGGGAGAAGGAGGCAAGTTTTGGAGCTTCTGTAAGGCAGAATGGGGCAGTTACAAGGTCTGGTTTTAGAGGAAAAAGCTTGGACTTAGAGCTGTTTTGTTCACAGGTAGCAGACTCTACACATAGAAGATACTCTGTGGCAGTTTGCAGCTCAGGTGGGAGAGGAGAGGGATGGGAAGGGAAGGGGGATTTGGAGGTGCTTGAGCAGAGGAGGATGAAAAACACAACACAACCACCAGAGCTCCATGAGATGGGGCATGGCCCAAGTCCCACCGCCTGGCACTGCAGGAAACCCCATGGCCTGTGGGGGGGACACAAGGGGCCCCAAAGAACTCTTGTGAGCAAGAACAGGAGCAGGAGCTTTGTGCCCCTCCCACTGTCACTGCAGGGTTAACTGCCGGATGCTGCTCAGTCGTGGAGAGGGATGATCCCTTGATTTTCCATTATCCAGCAGGCCCTCTGTCAGGCTGGAGCTATTTATGAGGATCTTCGCAAACCAGCTCTTGCATGCTCCAGCTGTAAATCAACAGAGATGATATCTGAGCATCATCACCACGCTTGTGATTGCACCTCTGCCAAGTCCCAGCTGCAAGAAAGCAGTTCCCTCCCTCTGACCATGTAAGCATCCCTCAGCAGCTTGGGAGTCGGGGAATGGCAGCCCAGCGCCCTCAGGAGAACAGGCGGAGGCTCAGTGGGACTGCCACCCATGTCCCTGTGGGTGAAGTCCCTCCTGAAGTGGCCTCAGGAATTTGCTGGCCTCTGGTGAAAGAGCTCTCCATGTTCTTGGATACTCACCACGCTTCAGTGGGGACAGCCCTGGCCATCCCTGCCCAGAGCATGCACTGCTGAGCACAGCGATGCTGCTGGCCACAGCCCAAGAAATGGGCACCCTGCCTGCCCTGCTCATCCCCAGCCTTGGTGGTGGCAGCGCATAGGCCTCTCCCAGCCCACATGTGCAGGGATGTGGTTTGGGAGGAAGACTGCACTGTGCGTGGGTCACAGAGAGATGCTGGCACAGGACTGAGCTGTTTGTGGCATCTCCCTCTTGGCTTGGGGGTGCTGAAGGGGAACAGGATGAGGTCCTGGGCTCACGGCAGGGGCTGTCTTTGGTCACCTGTGGTTGTGGGAGGGACGTGAAACCTTTGCCCCAGACCTGGGAACATCTCCTGAAGCCCCAGCAGTGCTCTAGTAGCCTCCAAAGCACCTGAGGATAGCCTGGTCCCACCTCAGCAAATACCAGATCATCTCATTTCACCTTTCCCCAGTCCATGTTGTGCCTTCCCCAGGCCAGTGGTGCCTCCTCCTCCTCCTTTCTGTTTGTTCAGCTCCCCAGGGCCACCTCAAGACCACGGTCACCTGGAGGTGCTGCTCATTGCTGGGTATGTGCCAGTGCCGTGGTCAAAGGCCAGGGCACCCACAGCTTCCTAGCTGCACAGAGTAGGTACGGAGCGAGATGGAGAACCAGGCACAGCCCCAGGAGGATTCGCCCATGTCCAGCTTCTTAAACTTGTTTTGCTGGAGCTTATGGAACGAGAAATTTCTCAGGATGGGGAAACGTTTGACCCACTTGGACACATTCGTGTTCCTGAGGGTTGGGACAGCACCCAGAGATCCCAGCCCAGCCCAGGTACACCAGGAACCAGGGGCTGTGCTGTGGTGCTGGCTCCAGCCCATGCTCCACGCAGGGCTCTGAGGCAGGGTTTCCATGCTCTGCCTGCCCTGTCTGTCTGCCTCCAGGCTGGAGATCCCAACTATTGCTGCAAAGTGCATAACGCTCTTTCCTGCCCAGCTCCGCTTGGAGTCCAGCCCTCCCATGTCCCAGGCCTTCATCCAGCAAAGCACTTAAGTGCGCACTCCTCCCTAAGTGAAATCAATGGGACCACTCACACACTTGACTGTGAGGCAGTGTTCACCAGACCCATGGGCTGACATATCTCCATGCCAGACTCCATGTCCTGGCTAGATAATACTCAAGACCCTGATTTTTTTATTTTATTGTTATTTTGCATCAGCCAGACCATGAAGATGAGGATGGGGCAGGACCTAGACATGGGACTGAGCACTGAGAGACTTGCTACATCTTCCCGTAGTTGTTCCTGGTCAGGTCCCCGTGCAACACCCACCTCTAGGGAGGTCTCCCCAAGACACTGTGCCAGGCAAGCCAGACAACTTTCTTACAAGGCTACATTCTGCCTGGTTTCTATCTTCTCCGGGTGGCTGCAGCTCTCCAAGACTCACAGCTCCTCGTTGTCTCCCCAGCACAGTGCACCTTACCCGGTCACGCAGGTGGGCAAAAGCTCATCTGGTCCCCAGAGCTTCTCCTTCCCCGCCTCGGCTGCCATTTGGACACAGGACGGTGTGCCCAGCAGCATGTTTTTCACACGTGTCGTTATTCCCCAAGAAGCCAGTGAAAGAGGAATGCCAAGAGGCTGTAGTCACAGCATCACTGAAGCCTGTAAATATCACGCTTGCCCCGTTCGCTGAGCAATGCAGACAAGAAAGGAGCCGTTAGTCACTCCAGCCCCATTTATCCTGCAGACACTCAGATTGTGGAACATGCTCCTGCTTCCCGCCAGATGTTTAGAGGTCTGCTTTGTTCATTGTTTACTTCTTGAGCCGACAAGTCCTCAGGCACCAGTCTCTGGATGCATGTCTTTGTGCTCGGCACAGCTTCTTAAACCCTTGAGTCAATGCTTTCAGATGAGCTTGTTTGGAAAGTGTTAGGAAAGCAGGGGAAAAATATTGTGGAAGGGATACAATCCTCCGCCAGAAACCCAGGAGTGAGGTCACCAGCCACAGAACACGGGGCTGGTGGCTGCGTCTGCATGGAGCTCTGAGCATGTCTGCTGCAGAGACACAGCGAGGGTTTGCTCTTGTTGCAGCACCCCAAAGGAAGTGACTCTGCAGGACGGGAAGTGTCCCTGTGTCCGCAGCAGGGACCCGCTCCCTGCCACCATCTATCGGGAGGGTGCTTCCAGTGGGTCTCTGTATAGCTGCAGCAAAAGCCAGAGCCTCTGTCCTTCCAAACAGTGATGGAGAGGTTCCAGATTAAAGGAGTTAGCATGAAATTAGCCCTAAGATGTTCAGCCTGTTGTCAAGGACAGACATTGGGTCTGGGCAGCAGCCCTTCCTCCCGCACTTGTCCTGCACCGTTCACCCAGGGGTCTGCCCAGGGCTGAGAGCTGTGCACCCTGGCTGTGCGTGGCAGGTGGGCTCAGCACTCCAGCTGTCGTCCATTAGGGACACCTGTGCACCAGGAGACCTTTGCTTTCCAAGAAGTCCACGGTAGCCTCACCCATCCTGCAAATCCTCTCCTATTGCTGTGATGAAATCCAGGATGTCCACAGCTCTCCACCCACCAGTGGCCACTACAGAGAGCTGCATGGGGACGGTTGGGGAGCAGGGGCATCACCTTCAGGCTGATGCTGGTGAACAGACAGTTGGTGGGTGGGTGCAGCAGGCCTGTGCACGGGGAGGAGAGACCCCTCTCCCTGGGGAGCTAAACATGCAGACAAGGGGCACACGTGGCCGAGGGCCGCACCCCACACAAGCCACAAGTGTGAAATTTCCCGACCTGCGTTGCCACCGCTTCCAAACCACAAGGAACGTGAATCACTCCCGGCAGATCAGCTCTCCGAAGGCTCTCTAGGGCAGCAGCTCACGGAGTCCCACTTTGGCCAGCACTCCCTACTCCTAACACAAAACTTTCTGCATGCCCCAACTCCATGGCACAAAGTGTTGGGGAGGGCTGTGGCTCTGGCAGACCACCAGGAGCACCGTATCGGTCCCCTTTATGCAGCTCAGTCCTTGACAGGGCTCAGAGAAGAGGCAGCGGGGAGACCCTGAATCTCCTAGCTGATCTCAGCTGGTCTGCTGCCCTCTCAGAGCTACAGTGCTATTCAGATACGGGATGCACCAAGGAGTATGAGATGCTTGAGCATCTCTGAAGCCTGCAGTAGGACCAGCCAGACATTCAGCCCTGCACAGAGCCATCAAGGGCACAGGAGGCCAGAAGGCCACTTTTCCCATCATGACAACTGCCAGCAGCCCATCTCTGAGCAGCTGGGATTCCCTGGAGCTACTCCAGGATGGGGCTGGTGTCAGCCGGAGGTGAAAGGAAAGCATCCTCCTGCTGATGGGGCTGGGGCAGGCAACAAGGGGAGCAGCGAGAGAGGTTGGGTTGAACGGGGCTGCGGTACCAACTGGCGAAAGTGGGAGATCCACAGAGACTGATTTATAGCTCCTGAAAATGCAGGGTCAGGAGTACGAAGGCAGGGAGCTGAGCCAGCATGGGAGGAGCATGTCCTACAGCCTTCCTGACACAGGGCTGCGAAATACGTCCGCACGTGGTCTTCCTCCACGGGCAGCATCCAAAGCAGAGCTGGGCGCTGGGTCCTGCATCCAGCCGGTGTTCCCCAGGAGCCATTGAGCTTGGACAGAGCCACCTGGGAAGGTGATAGTGATGGGACTGGAGGGAGGGTCCCAGCATCCCACACAGGTGTCCCCAGCTGGCTGCAGGACGTGGCAGCATGGAGCCCTGGCTGCGCGTGGCGTCTGGCAGAGGCAGCGGGTGATTCATGTCCAGCCCTTCCCAGCCTGGAAACATTCTTGGCATGTGGCAGCTCCCTGCCGTCCCGCTGGTTAACCCTGGTTTATCCCAGCCTGGCAAGAGATGGGACACACATGGCCCCATTCAGCCTCTCATGGTCCAGCCCAGATCCCACAGCCTTGTGATGCCCCCCAAAACTCTTGCCAGAGCACCCCAGCTCTCTTCTGTGCATCCTCCAGCATTGGTAGGAGCAAGGCAGAGCTGATATGGGTGAAAAAACAGGAGTTAAGGACTTTCCCACCTCTCAGACATCCTGGTGGGCTGCAGGGGCACATCACTGGTTGCCTCTGAGATTGGACTGTGTCCTGGAAAGGCACTTTGGTGTGAGTCTGATTGCATGGAGGAAATGTTATAGATAAGCAGACAGGCTTGTCTGGGCTCCCAGCAGTGTGTCGGGAGGGGACATGGACACAGCAGCATGCTGCCAGCAGGAGCACCAGGGCGGGCATTCTGGATATGCAAGGCACCAGCACTCACAGCTCGGCCTTCCCAACCCCATGTTGGTGTTGGCCGGGATGGGACCACTGCCCCTGGGTGGTCTGCGGTGGGACCCCAGGGCAGCCAGGTCCCTCTGGGTGACCTGTACTGCCCTGCCCTGCTCTGCCCTGCCCAGGGTGGCCTCTGCACTCTGCTCCAGGAGCTGCTGACAGCCCGGTGAACTCAGCCCTGCGAGGCGTTATCTCATCTCCCCGCAGCTCGCGTGACTTGGCCGGCGCCCTCCTGTGCTCTCACCAGTTTTGGATCCAAGGGGATGACTCCAAGCCTGGGCTGGTCTCACTCCACCCAATGTGTAGAGGCAGGGAGTGGTGCCCGACACACTGTTCTCCCCAGTTGCCACCCCGGTGCCCATGGGGATCCTCACCTGGGGGTTGTCCCCCTGCTGCTGGGACACCCACAGACCAATGTACCTTTGGGAGACAGCACCATGCTCCACAGCAGTGGAGGGGACCATGCAGGTGGTGAGGTTCAACCCACCTGTCCAGGGCACTCATCTCTCCAGGGATGGAGAGGCCAGCGTGTGGACCAGCACCTGCATGCGGGGTGCAGAACTTGGACCACCAGCAGGGTTGCACATGGTCACAGGCACCATGGCTCCAGCAAGGGTAGAGAGAGCCTCCAGTTGCACACAGGCACCTAGGGGAAGTGGCCGCTCTCCCCTCCACTGTGTCCATGCCAGGGTGGCCAGAGCAGGGCTAGGACATGGTCACGGCAGAAAGGAGCAGCCAGCGCGGGAGGAATGTGCTGTTGCATGGGAGGGAGGAGATCACAGCAAAGGAATGTGCTGTGCCACAGCCAGGGCCGGGGGGAGTGCGAGAGGAACCAGCAGGCAAGAAAAATAAACTCTGTCTCTCCCAGGGCTACAGGGCCGCGGTCCTTCTGGTCGCAATTTTTTTCCTTCACCCTCTTAAATAAAACATGATGTCAGCCATTGTTCTGGCTGCAGAAGGGCAGCCAAAAGCTCTGGCCCTCTCTCAAGCATCCTCCAAGCCCTGTTCACCTCCCCAGTACAGGACTGCGGACATGAGACCCATAGGTTATGGTCAGCCCTTCTTCAGATCCCTGCTGGGCTCGGGGGCCAAGGCGCAGTCATGGGGTCATCACCCACTGCCCCTCCCTTCATCGGCCCCATGACCCCATCATGCTGAGTCTTTCAGCTGCCGACATCCCTGTCAGCCTCTTTTGACCCCGCAGGAAGCCAGCCCCTGAAATCTTCCAGGCTGATGGTGCACCCCTGGCACCACGCTGGGAGCATCGCCCACCATAGGAGGGGTGGTTGAAGCTTGCATGGTCAGAGTCGGACCTCACAGTCCTGTGCACAGGACACTGCCACCTCCTCTCTGTGCCCTGCACAGCCAGTTCAGGATGTGGGAGCAGCAATCCTGCAGCCATTGAGGCTCTGCAGACAGCCAGCACCTGGGTGAGCAGCCGCCCAGCGCGAGCACAGGGTCAGCCTGAGCCCAGCCATCTGCGAGCAGCTGCTTCCAGCTCGGCAAGGAGATGTTGGCCCTGCAGATGCAGCCCGCAAAGCCAGAACATCACAGGCAGACAGCACCCCAGGGGGCTGGCCCATCCCTCTCCGTTCATGTCCACCCTTGTTCCTTGGCCAGCTCCAGGTGGATGTCAGGCAGCAACATCCAGCTCTGGAAACTGGGATGGTTCTCCCCCGAGAAAAGCCTGGAGCTAGTGACCATTGTGCTGCTCAGGGCTGCGGAGAAAGTTGAACCATGGCAGGAGGCATGGCAGGAGGTCTTTGAGCTTGTTAATGGGTGAGGACCCAACACCCCTCAGGAAGGCTGAACACAATTTTTGGGCACGGAAATAGGGCTGCTTGTGTAGGATGCAGGCAGTGGGAACGATGCTGGGCTGCTGGTGGGGAGCTGGCCTCTCCTGCACACAGCACACCAGGGTGGATGCCTGAACGGAAACGATCTGGGGGGCACTGGAGAAAGTTCTGTCCACGGAGCTCCTTAAAGCTGAGAGGGGATTTGATCCTGGGGTGCATGTGGATGGGAAATCTGTCAAAAGGGAAGATGTCCAATCTGCAGCTGGGACATTGTGCCACCCCCTGGGCTGGGACATGCACAGATGCCCATGCAGCGGATCTATACACAGAAAGGCTGAGAGGTGGTGGCCTGGCTGAGCACAGCCCAGCCCTGCTCCCCTCTTGCAAGAGAGACAAACCCCATCTGGGCTGCATGGCGAGAGTGGGACTGCAGCAAGGACAGCCATCTCCTCGTCACCACCAGTGAGGCCACCCCTGGATGCTCCGAGGCTGCCTCCATGGCTGGGGCAGAGATCAGCCCACCCTTGGCACGCCGTGCACCTTGGATCACCGCCAGTACAGTCCAACACTCATGGGGACATAGGGCTGGAGGGGTCCTGAGCCCCACACCAGTGGGCAGCCTTTGCCAGTGCCACCTGACCCAACGAAAAGCTCCAGGACAGCAGAGGATTGTGGACTTCCTTTTCCACATTCATGGCCAGTTAACATTCATCTCCTCCTGTGCCAACACCAGCCAGGTGCTCAGGCAGCTTGCATCTACAAGCCGGCTTGGGCTCTAGGAGGAGCTCTGTGCACACCCTCTGCTCAAGGAGTAACCCAAGGTGCTTGGACCTACAGCCACAAGCTGGCATTGTTCTTTGGAAGTCACCTTTGCCGGGGACATAAAGTGGCAGAAGGAGTGAAGCTGCGTGGTTTCACCCCCAGGATGCCCTGGGGAAGCTCCTGCTTAAGACACAGGAGCCTGCAATGTCCCTGGCCACATGGGGGTTGTGGTGCCACGGGAAGGCTGGGAGCAGTGTGCCGGGAGAACCTGGGCGAGTGGTCTGTGGCACTGGGAACGCTCTGCAGGTGCTCATGCTCGAGAAAGCCATGTCTGAGAAGCTTGCCCAGAGCCACTGTCCCACCATACATTGGACTGTGCCTGCACTGCTGGGCCGTGGAGGTGAACTCCACCCTTCAGCTGGCTCCCCCAAACCCTAAATCCAGATCAGCCACCCCAAACCATCCACTCATTGAGGAGGAAGAGCTCATGCTCCTGGTCAGTTGTTTGAAGACAGGCCTCCTGGATTTAAATGTTTCACCTTGGGATTGGGCCCCAGAGGGCTGTCCCCTCTGAGAAGGGACATGGGACATTTCCTTCTGCCTCCCTGCTCAGCTGCGCAGCTCCGGCGTGGTGCAGCAGGGCAGTGGATGCGATGCAGGGGCAGGTGGCAGGGCAGTGGGAGCTCCATGGTGCCCAGCAGCCAGGACTCTGCACAGTGCTTTCCTCTGCCTGCATGACTGCAGTAAACAACTCCCTGAGAGAAAAATGTGTGGGAAGCATGGGAAGAGAGGGGAGCTGTTTCCAATTCTGGGCCTATTAAAACATGTCCTTCCTGGAATGAGGAGAAAAATATGGTCTCGATCCTGGAGATAAGGCCGGCAACAGTCAATATGTGAGATGTCTGCAAGGACCTTGTGCCATCCCAGCCACAGAAGGTGAGTGAGGGTTTTACTAACACATCCTGCACAGACCAGCCAGCAGCTCAGAGGCGGTGATGACTGCTCAGGGTGGCATCTGCTCTTCTCCAGGGCTGCACTGGAAAGGTGATGGCGTGGCAGCCTCGGATAAAGAGAGAAACAGAGCACGGAGAAAGGGGGCTGAAGGTGTCCCCTGGGAGGCTCCAGAGAGACTTACTTAGGGTCCCCCATGGTGCTCAGGCAGAGCAGAGCCAACCTGCGCCCCTGTGGGCACATTGCAGGCTGACCAGAGCAAGTATGACGAACACCTCTTTCCTTCTTCTTCCAGGGAATGAGCACATTCAGGTACTCCATCTCCAGGCTGCAGGCTGGGAGAACAGAAGGAGGAACAGGCAGCGCTGCGCAGCAGCCCGTCGTGCTGCAGGGGAAGCAGGCCACTCAGCAGCCTGGCTTCACCCAACATGAACCACAGTCCCAAATACTCCCATCCTTGTTCGCTGCTTCTCCGGGTACTGCCAGAAGTGAAGCCCTTACTCAGTCACACTGGAGTGCCCATGCCCACAGCACCCAGGAACATGCCTACGTTAGATGTTACATGGTGGCATCAGCTCCTCTGTGTTCACTTTCACCCTGCGCCCTGATGCGTTGCACATTCTGGATCCTGCAGTTCCAGGTGGTGGTAACAGCCAAAGTGCAAAGTGCAGAGAACAAGCAGCGTTTGTGAGTGCTGACCAGCACTAAGGCTGTTGGCCGTTCTGCTGGCTGGCTCCACAAGCTGTTCGGAAAGTCTTGCCCATAGCAGTGCCCACCCCTGACACCCACTCCTCCCGGGGCATGGCTCCCTGCACTGAACTGCAGTCTTTCTCCACCCACGGCTCTGCCAGCCAGATCAAGCTGAGAAATGTGATTTCCTTTAATCTTTATCAGAAAACCATGGAATCAAAGAATAACTTTGTTTAGGGGGAACATCCAAAGTCCACAGTCTAGCCATGCTCAGAGCAGGGCTAACTCCAAAGCCAAACCTGCTTGCTCAAGGCCTTGTCTATGAGCAGCCTGATCGGGTCCCTGTGCCAGGGCTGCACAGCACATTTTTTCCTTGTATCCAGGGGTACCTTGCTTGCAGCTTCTTCTTGTTGCCCAGTTTCTTTTTATTGTTCACCTCTGAGAAGATTCTCACTCCATCTTCTCTGCAGCTTCTCTTTCAGAACAGAGCGATACAATCCGATTCCCCTTTTGACCTCTCTTACCCAAGCTGGATGACCACAACTCCCTCAGCCTCTGCTCGCACAGCTCCCGCCCAGATGCTGACTGTGCTCTGCTAACTCAGCACGCTTCGCAGTTGCCTCTCATCACTGCAAAGGCATACTGCTGATTCACGGTCAACATGTCCAGCCGGCCCCCAGGTCCTTTGTTGCAGACGTATCGCACCCAGCAATTGTTCCCCAGCCTGGAAGCACAGGGTTGTCCCCCCCCAGGTGCAGGACACGGTGTTTGTCTCTGCTGAAGATGCTGCTGGCCGGTCCATCCAGCTTGTTGAGGTCCCTCAGACTGGATTGTCAATGACTGCTTCCTTCCAGTGCAGTGCCTTTCACGGAATCAAGGAGCTGCTGGACTATTCCCAGTATGACTGCTGCTTATGTTTTTGCAGACCGATATTTTTGCTGTACTCCAGACTTCTGGAAAGCAGTAGCTTTAAAGTCGAACTGTCTGATTCAGTTGACAGAGCAGCTGCTACATTCTTCGTCTCCCCAAGCACTCTCAGCTCTACCATGTGGATCTGGCGTTTTCTTTTTTAACCTATTCTGTTCCAACACTTTGTCTTCTGCTAGCTCAGTGATAAGATATGTGTCTGCTCTGCAGACATCTGGGATGGGTTAAGAACATCTTTCTGCCTGTTCACGGGCTGGACCATGGAAGCACTCTTTACCTGCTTCAGTGCAAAGTCACCAAAGTTATGTTAAACCGCCAAAAGGACCCAGCTGAGTGTCCAGGTGCCCTTTCTGCCCCAAAGCAAAGCTGGGGATGCTCATATATCCTTCTCTACTGCTGAAGACGTTGGCAGGATTCTCCAGTGAAAAGTACTGGAATTTTCCATTGTCTTAAACGAGGGGTCCTCATTTTGTGGGTCCAAGTGATGCCTCCGCTCCAAGGAGGGATCTCAGGCTCACACTGGCTCCTGGAGGCTTGTGGTCTCCTCTTGGAGGCACTGGGGGTCTCCCCTTGACTACTAGTGCCTTTCCCAACTCCTCTAGTCCCTAGCTTGGGGACTTCAGTTAGGCATCGAGGCAGGTGCTTCTGGATTTCCCCTAATGCCTGTTTCTCCCTTTGCCTGCCCATGTTTTCACAGCCTTTTCCCTCCTGACAGAATTAAAGTGATGCTGGTTCCTGCTCTCTTTCTTCACTCAATTTTTGAGTCCTTAGTGGCTTGTACAGATGCTGAGGCAGCCTCTAACATTCAGCCGAGGGACTTCAGTTTAATTCCTTTTGTGCTCAGGGCATTTTTATCAGCTTCTTGATTCTCTTGAAAATTCCCTGTCTCCAGCTCAGAATGATCGTTCTCATTTTTCCCATGGTTTCTCCACAAAACATTGACACTGTGTTGGAGACTCTGTTACCGGCAGCTCAGTTTCTGTTGCTATAGTTCTTTGTCTGTAGTTACTTGAATGTCATTCCTTGAACACATGCCCTGTAGTTAAGAAACAGCACTTGGACGGGCTTCATTTCATTTCTGTAGGTGATGGATCAGGAGAAACGTCCCAGGCATTCAGGTATTTAACTCTTCTCCAAACTGGGTAGAGGCCAGCACCCAAGTATCCTGGAGACCCTCACTGCTGTGGAGTAGGCCATGGGGGTGAACACTGCATCTTCATCCAAGAGGAGGCCCAGCAAGCTCGTGGATGTGATGAGTAAGGACATGACCTCCGTGCTGATTTGGTGAGAACCCCAAAAACCTGACCAACAGTCGTCCACATTCTCAGAGCTATATTTCAAGGGTTTGCATATCTGTTTCCAGTGGCTCTGTCCCACCCCAAAGATGCTGGCACAAAGCCTTCCCCACCTCTTTCTCATCCTCCTCACTAAGGTCTGGGGTCCTTCTGCAACACCTTTCCACACCTGGGCATGATCCTGAGGTGAAACAGCCTCCTCCAGTCTTGGAGTTCTTCTCCTTCACACCTCATCCCAAAACTCAACCAATGGCCCAACGAGCATGTTCACATCACACAAAAACATCAGGGAGCAACTCCAGAGTAACCTCATGGAGCTTTTGGGTTGGCGGTGAGATGCATGCAGCCCCTGTTGGGCCACTGCCTCAGCAGCCCTCCTTTTACTGCACGGTCGGTGCGGCAGCACGGTGTTTACCTTTCCCTTGTGTGAATGGTGACAGCTCCTTTCTGCATCTGCATCGTTCCACATCCTTTTATCTAACCCTCAGTTGGCACTGGCTGACACAGAAGGTGTCCGGCTGTGGTTTGTGCTCCCCTGCCCCAGGACATCGCCTTTCAGGATGCTGGGCACAGCACATAGGAGCTGCAGTCCCTCCTGGCTTCCTTGCTCCCTAAGGAGGTCTCGTCAGACTGATGGTCAGGCTGGTCCCCCACTGAGAGCCAGGCATGGGCTGAGTACAATGCTTCCAAATCATGAAGCTGATTTTGAGCTCTCTGACAGCTAGTGAGGATGAGAAAAATGTTTGAACAGGGGAAAACATATTTATTCCGATGCTTACATAACACAGAAACAGCTGAACAGATTTTGTTCAAACCATCCCCAAGTAATTCTTCGTTTTTTTGGGCTGAGATCAAGCATGAACAAATTCAGTCCAAAAGGATATTTTTTGAGCTATGTATAAACAACTGAAAATAGGGGTTTCGGCTGGAATGTGTGTCTGAGCCGTAACTCGAGTGTTGCAAGAGCCATCCGTGTGTGCTTCTCCAGGGAGTGTGGTTTGGCGGTGACGCGCAGGCTTTAGCTCTCCGTCTCTCATCGTCCGCAATTGGAGAAGGCTCCTTTACTCTAAACTTAGCAGTATCTTACGGGATCTGTTCCACTCGTGATGGGGCCTCACTGGCAAGCAGCTCCAGTGTGTAATTGTCCCGTCTGGTAGAAATGTTCCCTGTGTTTGACTTCAGCCTGGCCCTCACTCCATGCAAGCACGTTGCTGCGATGCTGCCTGCAGCCACACCAGCACCCAGCCGCATCCCTGTTGCTCTTTTTTGCATGCCGACTTCAGATCTGCCTTCAACCTCTCCCCTCGTCGGCCAGCATCCATGGCCTGGCTCATCCCGTTCCCAGAGTCCTCGCTGCTCTGTGGTGATGCTGAAGCAGGCGGACAGGCCATGTTATAGGGGTACAAGCCTTTCCTGGAACAACCGGCATAGGGAGAGGCTCTCGGTATAACGGACAGGGAGTGGTGGAGGAGGACTCAAGCTGCAGTCCTCTCCAACATGCTCACCATGGTTGGACATGTTCAGCCAGCCCAAATAGCCTCAGATGCCTAGAAACTGTGAGCAGTGTCCAACTCGGGACCCCCGTTCTGGAGCTTCTGGAGAGAGTCCAAGATGCTGGAGGGAGTGGAGGACCTCTGCTGTGCGGAGAGGCTGAGAGAGCTGGGGCTGCTCACCATGGAGAAGAGGGGGCTCAGGGGGATCAATGTCCACAAATACCTGAAGGGAGACAGTTTCTTTCAGTGGTGCCCGGTGCCAGGACAAGGGCAGTGGGCACAGAGTGGAGCACAGGAGGCTCCCCCTGACCATCAGAAGCACTGCT
>VXAV01003889.1:4479-15756 GCA_013399715.1 Alectura lathami
GCCATGCCTGCGGGGAAGGGACGCGCTGGCCCCGCGCAGCGGAAGCGGCCTCCTGCCGCCGCGCGCCCGGCGGGGACGGAGCTGCCCACGGACCCTCACCCTCAGGGAGAGGAGCGTGTGGGCAGGCAGAGGCCACGGGAGCACCAAGGGCTGCCTCAGGCTTCCCCTCCATGGCGGACACTGCCCCGCTGAGGAGGGTGCAGCACCCATGGCCCCCGCTGGGTTGGGCCAGGCGGCTTAAGGGGCCCCTGCAGAGCCCTCACCAAGGGCCTGAGCGCGCCGCTTCCAGGACTCCTGTGGGCACGCCAGGGGAGCACCAAGGGTGCTCTCTGCCCCGCTGCCAGGAGTGCCTTACGGAGCGAGTAATGAGGCAATCAGCGTGCATGGGAGGAAGCGTGGGTCATTTGAGATCGTGCCTCTGCGGCCATGTGACAGCAGATGCTGAAGCCAAGCACAAGAAATTCTGGGCTCTGCACCAGCCTGTATGGTTCAGGGCATTCCATAAACAGCTTTCAGCGGGGCTGGGTACAAGCATAATGCGACGCCTCCTCCGTAAACGTTAATTCTGCAAGGCTGCAGACCCACGTGTGTGAGGGAAGCAATGTTGGTGAGCAGTGGACAGAGCCGGGAACAAGCCAGAACCTCGCATCTCCTCGCTCCTCCAGCACCAGGAGAGAAGAGGCAAGTCCTGCTGCCTGCACCAGAGCCCTGCTCTGTCGCTGCCTTTTTTGCTTTGCTCCTCTAGCACACACCGCGCTGGTGGGTGGCGGGTGTGCCGTCACACCCGGATGGCAGGCTGTCCCCTTCCCGCAGGGCGTGCTGACTGTGCTGTGGAGGGGAGATGCTGGGCAGCGACACGGGGCTCCCTTGGTCCCACTGGCAATGGTAGGGGCTAGGGTTCCTCGCTAGGAACGGAAAACCAATGTGATTTCAGCCTGCCCCCCCGCCGAGGGCAGCCCACGCCTCAGCTCTGGCCATGCTGCTGTCTCGTCTCTCCCCTGCAGCCCAGTGCCCCGTGCCGCTGCACAGACTCCAGCTCTGGAACCCCCGGCAGCACTCACCAGAAGGGTAGATGGTGTCCAGAGCAACCTTCCTGGCACGTATGAACCTGCCCACCTGCTCCAGGTCCCCCTGCCTGATGTGGTCCTGAAAGACGACGTCATTGGGGAAGTGCACGGTGCGCGAGGCTCTCAGTCTCTGGGAGTACCGGCTGTGGCGGGGCACGGGCACCGGGCAGTAGTCCTTCATGCCCACCGCAGCGCGTGGCGGCTGCAGAGCAGCCGCGTGGTCAGCACCCAGCGCCTGCTGCCCTCGAGGCACCGCTTCCTCCCCTTCCTTCCAGGCCCGTCCTCGCGGCACGATGGGCTCTGGCCCCGCTGGGTCCGTCTGGCAGCCGGCAGGAGGTGGTGTGGGGCTCGCGCCGATCCCTCGCGGTCTCCGGGCCCAGGACTGGCGGTTCTCGGGGGCACAGCGTTATATAGGCTCCCGCGGGCTATTTTGAGGACGTGCAGCTCATGCTGTTTGCTGGGATAGTTTGTAATCGAGCCGCCCCACCCCGCAGCCTCCCACTTCTGGGCAGAAGTTGGTGTCTCATCTTACGCCCACCTGTTTGTTGATGTGCCCATCCAAGGGGTCAGATCTGCTGCTCCGCATGCAGAGCCCTTCAGAGGAGCCCAGGCCCTGAAAGCAGAGCTTCCCCACAGCACGTCCTCGCACACACAAACACGGTCACCGGGCGAGGGCAACCAGCGGCTGGTGCGCTGACCAGCGAGCCGTCAGGGCGGTGCTGCCACGCACCCAGGGCTGAGTCACTTTCCTGTGGTTGCGTCAGGTGACCTGAAAGGGAGCAATGAGCTGCGCTTCCCAGCATGGCTGCGGGCCGGCTACAGCTGGGCACGGGGACTGCCAGCACGTGGGTACCATCGGCGACCTTGCGAGGACAGAGCACTGCCGGTGTTCCTCACGTGGATGCAGAATGAGAATTGCACGGTGCCAGCCCGCGGTGCTTGACCCCAGTCCTGCTTCAAACTTGGAACCAGCTGCCACATACAGGTGGGCTTCTACTGGGCAGCCTCAGATAGCACCGCCGCACACCTGCTGTAGTTGTCAGAGGCCTGAAACAGGCCTTTCAGGTCAGCCGACAGCCAAGGGTTCGAGCAACAGCTGCTCCTCCACCCTTTTTCCCATCCTAGTTTGGTGGTTTCAGACCCCCGAGCACATCGTGCTGTTTGGTGCTGATGCCGCCTGCCCAGGCAGCACAGCCCCGCAGCCCATCAGAGGGAGCCAGCCCTGTCCCACGTGGAGAGCCACAGGGCGTTCCTTCTGCTCTGCTGCAGCTTAACCTCGCACCAAACCCGGCCAGGTCAGCCCACCTCGCACCTGAGAGCTGCCTGCTGCAGCCGTCACCTTCTGGCCGCTGGTCTGTGCTCAGCAGTGCTTCAGCCCCCGCACCACAGGAGGCTGGGCTGCCTGCTGTCTCGGGGCAGCAATGCTCCGGGTACGCAGTAGGACTCCAGCAGAGCCCTGCTCTGCCAAGAGCAGCCTTGGTGCACGAGAAGAGCCCCCCTGCTCCGAGCCGATCCGACCGTAAGCAGCCCAGAACCACTGACCACGGCAGGGCTCAGCCTTCGTTCCGCTTTGTCTGCCTCCCCGAAGCTGACCGTTCTGAGCTGATTCCCAGCCGGATGCAATCCCACAGAAGCAGCCACCGGCAGCCAGAGGAATGCCTGCTCCGCCCAGGTGCAGCACCACCCAGCAGCACCCCCAGCAGGGCTGCTCTGAAGGTTTGTGGAAGTCAAGCCAGGACCAAGCAGCGGCCCTGCCCATGGGGCTGCAGCAGGATTGTGCTATGCTTCTGTTCCACCCCCCCAGTGCACCTGAGTTAAGCAAGAGGCACCAGGGGCCTCCTCGGGCACCCGCCAGGTTTGCTGTGTGACATTTTTAGCAAATTCCGCTGGAGAAATATTTTCAGCAGTAAGTGACTGGTGTGGAAATAGCAATGCAGCTCACTGCATCATGTGAGCCTGACGAGCAGAGCCACAGGCAGCCCCAGGTTTCCCTGTAGGCAAATTCCTTGGTTCACTGCTCAGGAGCAGAGGTCTCCTCATCTCAAGCCAGCTGGCAAACCGAGCAGCTTCCTGAGCCCCAGCCACTACAGGCTGACTGCTAAGGGGGCTGCTTGCCTGCAGGAGCTCATTTAACCTGGGCACAGCACAGGCCATCCATACGTTCTCTCATAGGTTAAGTTAACAAATTGCCTCGGGCTGTGCAAGGCATCAAAAGGCACCTGCGCAGCTGGGTTGTCACAAAGCATAGCCCCAGAAATGCAGTATTTAGGGGGAGTTTGAAAAGCCGATGGTCTCTTCTGACAGTGTCTCGGTTAGGTCACCCTAGAACTGCCATCCGTTGTGAGATCGGGTCCAGACGCTCGTTGTAGGTTCCAGTGGAGACAAAGAGACATAATAGTATTAAAATCTCACCTTTATTTGGCCAACAAATTCAGTTCCAATGTTATTGTAAGTGGAATGCTAAGAATTAGCCTGACACAGGTCAGGCCTTTGAGGCACTCCCTTGTTCAAGTTCCTCCCCCGAGCCCAGTAATTGTAAATTTTGTATTTTATCAGGCCCTCCCTGCCACCCACCTGGTCACCCCGTTCAGAATAACACATGGGAAGGGACCGCAGAACGGTCTCGCATTTGTTCAGAAGAATGGCAATGCCTCTGTGCTGCTGAGCCAGCATCAGCCCTACGCCTGGAGCCTGCCACAGCCAGTGCACAGTATTCCACCCTTCCGGGCGTGCTAATGGTCATCGGTAAGCGTCTCAAAGCAGAGGGGAAAGGAAGCCTCCAGCCAGCACACAGAGAAGCACCCTCGCCTCCACCGTTCACCAGGAGCGATGCAGCTAGCCTGCTGCCTCTGCCCCCACACTGCCTCCAGGGAAGGACAGCGGAGACCACTTAGGATGCTGACAGGTGGGGAAGTAACTACGGGCTTTAGTTTTCAGAGACAGGAAGAAGCTTTCTTGGAAGGTATTAGTGGCAAGGCTCCAGAACGCCGGGCAGCCATGCTAACCTCACGCTACCACCTCACAACTTGCTTCTACCCAGAAGAACAGAATACTTGGAACAAAAGCTGCGTACAAAAAAGTCCATCACAAGAAATGAACCCAGCTGGCTGCCTGGCAATAGATCCCTTCTCAGAAGTGAAAAGAAAAAGATAGTCAAGTGTAAAGACAAGCGAGGGTGAAGTGTTACTTTAGAAGCCAATCCCTGGATTTCCAGTCATTCCTTCTGCTTTAAATCTCAATGGGACTCACTGGGCTGCAGACAGCAGCCAATTTAGTGTCTGATTTTTGGGCAACGTAGATCAGTCCTCCCTTTACAATTCATCCTTTTGGATTTTCTGCTCATCATCATCACCTTCCTCAAGCTCCGTTTCTTCATCTGTCTCCAGATCCTCCAGGTCCTGCACAGTGCACAAAGACAGCTGCTGGTTTCTGGCTCCCGGGGCAGTCACAACCGAACACCGAGATCAGCAAGGCTGCTCCGGCTGTTGCTGCCGTCTCAACAAGGCAGCCAGAAGCCTCTCCAGCTCAGAGCTCCTCACAGAAGTCCGAGCCCTCTGAACACCGCTCCCTGCACCTGTGACAGCCCCCCACCCACTGAACGCCCGGCGCCTGTCGCAGCACCCAGCTGCGGCCCCTAGCAGTGTTCTTCAGGGACAAGCCTGCAGTTCCCCAGCAGCCTGCACCACGACCAGAGACAGCTTCAGGTTCAGAGGTGACAGTATCAACAGTTCCATGCACTGGGATTTAAGCATCCCAGGAAGTTTTTTTGTTTGTTTGTTTTTTTAAAACCACACCCAGCTGAGGTGTTCTCAGTAGGAGCAGCCCATGACAGGCCAGGGCCCGCCAGGCCTCAGCACTGGTCCCGTCTTGTGACACTGGGGCTCACCAGCAGTGCTCCCCTGCCACAATACCCATGCATTTTGCAAAGTAGAAAACTGTATTCGTCTTTATTACTCACATCATCAGCTGCTGCCCCATCCTGACCTCCACTCTCCAGGAATTTTTTGAAGCCTTCTAGCGTCCTCTCCCCATTATAGTCGATTACCTACACGGGAAAACAGATCATGGTCACAGGCACCCACAGAGCCACGCCCCGAGGAGAATTCGTTCTGAGCAGGAGTTCACATGCCAAGCAAAAGGGAATTTAAAGATTCACCTTCACCCATATGAGACGAAGGGAAACAGCTCAGCCACTAGACTTCAGAGATCGCTGCGAGGAGAGAACAGCCTGCCGATGAGCACACTCCTCCGCTGTGCTTCCTCTTCTCCCAGTTCCCCCTTCCCGCCCCCAAACTGCCTCCTAGAGCCCAGCCCCCCAGAAGGGTCTCAGATGTCCTGTGCACTTGACGTGTTCCTTCTCCACAGAAGGGAGAGCCCTCCCACACGCCTTTGTCCAGAAGTGACCTCGAGCAGACAACCAAACGCTTCCCCATTACTCGAGCGCAGAAAGCTCAGCTGCCTCCTTACATTTCTGTCAGGGCCTGCAGGGAAGAACTTGAGCGTGGGGAAGCTGTGGATTTTCACCGCCTCTACTTCGTTGGCTGTGGAGTCCATCTTGGCGATGACGATGTTCTCGTGGTCCCTGTAGGCCTCTCCCAGCTTGTCCCAGATCGGAGCCAGCTGCTTGCAGTGACCGCACCAGGGGGCATCTGTTGACGAGCACAGAGCACGCTGCTGGCACAGCCGCCTCGTGCAGCGCCCGCACCCCACATCCCACCGCACACACGCATTTCCACAAAGCGCTCCCTCTGTGGCCTGGATTCTGCAAGGTGCTTCCTCCCCAGCCCCAGCCAGGGAGCGCTCCGGCACCCCTTTGGTACCGGTTGTTTGGAAGCAGCCATTGACAAATACTTACAGAACTCCACAAAAACATTCTTATTCTCATCGAAAGCAACTTCTTCAAAATTCTTCCCAACAAGAACTTTGACAGGGTGCTTGTCCCAGTCTTCGGGAAGATCCTGGCTCATCAGATGGGGCTGGAATAAGCAAAATTCAGAGATGCAGTCTGCTGCACTGCTCCGAACGTGCAGGCAATCAGACTGCAGAACCCGAGTCTGACCACAGCCCCGGTGCCTCAGACTGAAACCACATCTGCCACTTTCTCGTCTGGTTATGGGAAGGCCACTCCACACCCCGAACAAGCGGGGAGATGGGTGCTGCTGTGCGGGAAGAGCCACAGGTTAGCTCTGAGGGAAGGACGCAGCGCTGCCGCCCATGTTACTCCCACAGGCCTGAGGCCGGGGCAGAGCGGCCAGGTGAACAGCCCAGCTCCCGCCCGGGAGGGAGAGCGGACACCAGCCGCACTCAGGTGCCAGCACACAACTCACTTCGACAGCCGTCATGCTCCAGTGGCTTCACCCTTTGTTTCTCAGCATAAAGCCTGCTGGATATTCTGTCAGCTGGAAAGAGTTCCTCCAAGTGACCTTCATCCCCCACACAGCTCCCCTCTGGCACCACTCCTTAACGCCTGCTTAGCCAGAAGATCTGGCACCAGCAGCACTCATCTCCGTTACCTTGATCTTGCCCTCCAGGAACTTGTTACAGAACTCTTTGATCTTGTCTGCTGTGAGCTCGTCTGACTCAGGTTTGTACTTGGTCATCTCCTCCTCCAGGGTTATCAGACGCACAGCCGGGCATTCTTCTTTCTTCAGGCCAAAGAACTCCAGAATCCTTTGGTTATCGCTGTGGTCACTGTCTATGAAGATGAACAGGATCTTTGGAGAAAAGAAGTAACATGGTGAAGACAAGTCTTTTGGCTAACGACCCTTCTCACATGCACACACACAGCAGCTGAGCCTGCCCCAAGCCCAGGGAGGGCGGCCTGTCCCAGAACGCCCGCGGACCTGGCAGCACCGCTTGTTGTGGCGAGTGCTAGCTTCAAGCCCTCTTCCCCGGCTGCTAACTGGAGACAGGCAGACAGCTCTGCAGGAGGCAGTCACTGAACTCATGGCCCAGGAATTCCAGCTTACCTTCCCCTTGAAGTCCCCGGCTGCAGCCTTGAAGTTGTCCAGCTTCCCCTCATAGTCAGACACGCTTTTTGGTAAGAACAGCAGAATGTGAGTCTTGATCTCTCCTCCAAAGATTTTAGGAGCAGTCTGAGGAATGAGAAATTAAACTGAAAACAAAGCTTGGCCCTGCCATTCTCACAAGGCCACAGGACTGCCTTAATGGCAAGCGTCCAGCTCCCCTCCCTCACGCTCCTCCCCACTCCGCTCAGCTCCAGCGCGCGCGGCTGGACCACTGCGGCCAGCAGCAGCTCCAGGGTGAGAGCACACAGCCTGCACATCCAACGCCAGTACACGGGGCCACGGAAAGGCGTCAGACAGCCGAGCACCCACCTGCTCGGTGAACTCTATGACCAGAGGCAGCTGGTTGGTCTTGATGAAGTTCAGCAAGTTCTCTTTTGTGAGCTCCCCTTCAAAGTTGTTGCGACCCTCGTCGAACTGCGGAAGGAAATGCGTTCTCCCATTAGAATGCTTGTACACTCTACACTGCCTCTCTCAAGAGAGGCGTCCACACCAGAGTCACTGCCCCGTGACCTCAGCCACACGTGTTCAGAGCAGGCTCCCTCTCAGCAAGGTCACCACTCCCACGAGAGCAGGGTCAGCTTGCTCCTCTCCCAGCAAAGTCCTGCATCACCCCAGCAGCGAGCAGTTACAAGACACCCAGCTCCGCCCTCCACACCGTTACAACCACGAAGCGCTTTGAGATGGGTCACCAAGGACTGCCAGAGCTGCCCTACAGCATTCGAGAGCCCAGCGAGGAGCCACCAGAGCACGGGCAGCGCGCTGCTCGGCAGGAGGCGGCGCTGGAGCTCAGCTCGCAGCCAGCGCTGGAGGCCGACAGCGCGGCAGGGAGCGGGGCGCTCCGCGGGGCTGGCTCAGCGGCTGCTGGCAGACAGCAGCACATGCTCCACACGTGCACGGCACTGCAGGTGCCAAGTCCCTTTGTGCTAGGGCAACACCTGCATCCCCGACCAGGATTCTCAGAACCCTCTCTGGCACAGCTTCAGAGGAGCATCAAGGGTAAAGAGGACACACAGGACAACAGCCCCACAGCACAGCAGCACTCGGGCAACTGGCAGGAACAGGAGCGTGCACTCGGATAGCTTCTGTTAGAGGAAGCATGACAGTCACAGCTGAAGGGCTGAGCAAAACACCAAACATTTTAGATCACCGTGAGGTTACTTGCCAGAGCATTACACATCTTAACACCTTCAGAACAGTTGTCTGAGGGTTTTTGCAGGTCTGGATAAGGCACACAAACAATAAGGCAAGAATGAGCCACAGCAGCCAGACCTTTAGACTCAGCTACCCACAGGAAGCTGAGCCAAGTCCCAGCCAGAGCTGCTGGTGCAGTGAGCAGCGAGTTCAGGGCCCCATATTTGGCTGTCACTGGTGCCCACTTTCACCTGGGTTTAGGTGAGACTGGACATGATTCAGAGCTCACAGCACTGCCACGGCAGAGCCCTGCAACAGGCACAGGGAGGCTCAAGTGCTGACAGGGACCTTCACCTTCCTGCTGCGCAGAGCCACACTCCTGCAGCAGCCCTGGCTCGTGCTGCCTCACGAGCCACCTCTCAGAGCAAGGTTCCTCCCCTCCTAACAGGAGGAAGAAGCTGCCAGGAGCAGCACCCTGGATGCACCCAAGCTGACTGCACAGACAGGAAGCACTGCCTGGGAGTTTCTTCACTGCTGGACTGGGCCCCTGCCCCATCCCGAGGCAGCGTCAGGACCAGCAACAGCTCACAGGAGCCAGCTTAGAGCAGCACAGATCAGATCCTCGCAAACCCATTTTGTTCCTCCAGCATTAGAACTGGAACATGCAGAGAACTGAACACAAAACAGCACAGGTAACAAGAGCAACCCAGGGCAATCACCTGCCAGGGCAGGAGGCCCCAGCTGTGCCCTGTGCCCCAGCCACTTCACACCCCCTCAGCTGCTCTGAGCTCAGAGGTCAACACTGCCACTCCCCACAGCAAGAGGCTGTTTAAAGTCTATTTGGACCTGAAGGTTTGTCAAGGGACACAGAAAATTAAGGAAATCCTTGCAAAACAGCTATTTCAGCCTAGCAGGAGCTGTGAACAGAACAGGCAGAGGGATCACAGGGAGCTGTGCATGCAGGAGCAGCGAGGTGCAGGCAGCAAGTCAGCCAAGGGCAGAACGCTGTTGTCTCCCAGCCCCAGCTCCCCCAGTTGTAAGACCCTAGCACCTGGAACCTGTTAGCCAGATAACCAGGTAATCTGCTTGCACCCCCAGCCACAGCAGCCTGAGGAGCCTCTGGCTCACAGTACAGAAGCTTTTAACACCAGGAGATAACTAAACTCCTGTTTCAGAGATACAGTGAAACAAAACAAGCTACTCGAGCTGAAAGGATGAAGTTGGAATTCGTTAAATGCTTCAGCCCACCTTCAGTCAGCCTGGTCAGTGACATCTGTGATCAGATGACAGACTTAATCTGTCTGAGCCCAAAGCAGCTCCGTCCTACCTGCTGCACCCGAGCATGCAGTGTCCGTGACTAAGGAACCTCTGCCTGGCTCCTCAGACCTGAGCTTTATCCCCATGGCCTGGCTTTTAATAGAAGGAAGCCATCAGCAAGGTTATTTCTCCTTCCATAGATGGCCACCTTCCTTTGCACATAACCAACTGTCCCAGCCCCACCAGCTGAAGCTGTAAATCCTCTTAGGGACTTGGCTGTACCCACCACGCAGTGAGCCCACAGCGGCGCCAAACGGAACAGGCCCGGACGCAGCAGAGGTCAGCAGCGCGCATCCGAAGCGCCTCCGGTCAGCTGCCACCCAACAAGACCTCCCGGCACAGCACCAAGGCCTTGGCCACCACCCTGCTCCAGACCTTCGGAGTTCAGCACAGGCAGGGGACACCTTACTGGTTACAGCCCCAGAAGTCTTAGATCGTGCTGACTGATGTTACCGCACCACTGCCGGGCACCTGAGCAGCAGCAACACAAGTAAGGAGCCTTCGGGACGCAGAGCGCCTCAGAGGCAGCAAGGTGGGGGCTGCCCAGGCTGCCCCCTGCCCAGCGAAGGCCCTGCCAAGGGGCACGGGGCTGTGGGCTCTTGCTCTCCGCCCTCCCCAGGGGCTCTGGGGCATGGCAGCTCCAGAGCCCTTCTGTTTCGTTCAGGAGCATCCTCATTTGAAGCTATGCAGGGAACAGAGGAGGCAAGAAGAGACTCGTGCGCAGTGCCTGTGCTGGCACCAGCCAGTACCTTCTTGAAAAGGACCACTCCATCTTTGCTGAGCTGGTACTTGGAGAAGACGTCAGCACTGGAGGAAATCCCAAAAGGAATGTCATCCACAGACTCCGCTGCCAACAAGAACTCCTTTGCAGCCTCTGAAGTCAAATCCTGGAGAGTAAAGGAAGGTGTTTTGCACGGAACACAATAAACCAAAGCAGGAACATCCCAGGCTTACCAGCCAGAGAACCTGCAGATCAAGTACGGCAGGACAGCGAGTGTTTCACAACGCACGGGGAGCCCTCCCCAGCGGCCAGGTCCCCGAGGGGCAGAAAGCAGGGAAGGCCCTAAACCTGCACAAGAGCCTCTCAGACAGCAGCACGAGCCCTACCTTAAAGAATCCAATCACAACCACTTCGCTGGAATCCACCAGTGTCTCTGCAGCAGCGGCATCTGCCAGGGTGGTGGCAGCCGGGCCCGTGCGCTTCTTCAGCCAGCTGACAATGTCGTCTGCTTCCCTGCCAGCTGCACCCCAGAGGTAAGAACACAGATTCACTTTCTCCTCAGCTAAGAGCACATCACCCCTCAGTTTTCAGGGATTGCTCAGCAACCGGCTGAGAGCTAGGGAGGAGCTGAGCTGTTTGTGCAACCCTTGCTTTCACTCCTAGCACAATTACATTCATCCATAATCGTTAAGTCAAGGTCCAAGGGCTCTCAGGAATCCATTCTTCTCGCAGCAGGTCTAGCCCAAGCATGTTCTTAAACTTTGATCAGCAGCAGAGAGCCTCCAGGAGCAGCTGCCATTGTCTGGTGAAGGCGTATCACCTTCTCCTTCCTGAGGCAGCACTCAGCGCGTTACCCGCAGGGCCCGGGGCCGCATGGCTCAGCGGAGCCCAACACCGCCGCGCTTGGAGCCCCGCACGCCGTCCCCCTCCGACGGGGGCACCCCTCGCGCCTCTGCCCGGCCACCCCAAGCCTCTTCCAGCTTCTGGTGCCGTGCCGCTCGGGCAGGACAAG
>VXAV01003890.1:0-16591 GCA_013399715.1 Alectura lathami
TCTCCCCTCTTTTAGTTTAAAGCCATTCCCCCTTGTCCTATTCCTGACAGACCTTGTAAAATCTCGGTCTCCCTCCTTATACAAAGAGAATTTGTAATCCCTTTAGTCCCTCTTCTCTATTGAATTATTTGATTGTGAGCTTCAAAGTGATACTATCATTCATTCTCCTTTGTAGGGCTGAAGTAAGAGGCTCTGGAAACTGTGCCTATCTGGAGTCGAAAGGAGTCTCGGCCTCTGGATGTTACTTAACCAGGAAGTGGGTCTGTAGTTTGAGTGTGAACTAAGCACGATAAAGGTGGGTGAAGTCACCACCTCTGACACCTCCAGCTCAGATATGATATCTGCACAGCTATGTGTATATTCTGGGACCTGGGAACACATCTCAGTTCCTGCCTGAAAGCCAGAATTCTCCGCTCATGGAGGAAGCCTCTGTTTTTGAACAGCATCATTTAAACAGCTTATTTCAGGGTCTTGGTAATTTTCCTTGCCCCATTTTTCTATCTATTGCTAGGCCTGTCGTTTCTTTTCTTTGTGTCATCAGTACTTCTTCCATTAACTCTTCTCTTGCAGGATTTGAAGCTGTCGCTCTTTCTTGCCTTTTTTGGTATGTAGTTGGAGATATCTGGCCTTTCCCTTCGCCAGGAGCTGCGTACAGGTATGGGCTGTGAAGTCTGCCTGAAGGTCCTCCCGTGTCTCCCAAATACAGGATGATCCAGAAATCAGCACTGTCAGTTTAGACAGGAGCACCGTGGACTTTGTTCTCCCAGTTTGATGGGGTGCCTCTTTTGTGGCTCTGCACTGCATTCATTGTATTTTGTCATTGTTATTTAGCATTGATTTTGTTAAATTTGCTTGGCAGTAATTTCACTGGGATTCATGTAACTGCACTGCTGCCTGAAGTTCTCTTTCCCACAGCACTTATCTTAGCAAACAAAGAAGTCAGAGAAGTTATTTAACTGAGGATATACACTGATAGGAAAGAGGAGTTCTAACTACAAACGTAACAGTAGAGTATTACAGCACAGTATTAGAAACATGCCTACTGCAAGTGGCAAAATGATGAACAGAGAATAAGTGAATTAATAGCAAAGGATCTACCTTCATGAATTCCTCATGGCTTGTGCCTGTCAGAGTGTAAGGCTGCCAGGCAAGTGGTAAATTTCTGGGCAGAGAATCAATGTGTTGTTCTGCGTGCATATCATTTTCAATAGCGACCTACTGTGCTGTTGACCAGCTGTGAGCCTGAACAGAGTGAGGGCACAGTCCCACTGAAGTATGTCCATTCATGTCTAGCAGGTAAACTGAAGATGAAAAGAGGTGTTGACCTAGAAGAAAAAGAGCAGCTTATTTTCATGGAGGAACTAACTACTCATATCTGTGTTCTAGACATGGAAGGATCGGGAATTCTCATGTATAGCAGGGCAAAATACTTGCTGCTCAGAATGAAATCTGGAGAAAATCACAGAATGGTTTGGGTTGGAAGGGACCTTAAAGATCACTCAGTTCCAACCCCCTGCCATGGGCAGGGACACCTCCCAGTGACCAGGTTGCTCAGAGCCCCGTCCAGCCTGGCCTTGAACACTGCCAGGGAGGGGGCATCCACAGGCTCGCTGGGCAACCTGTGCCGGTGTCTCACCACCCTCACAGGAAAGAATTTCTTCCTGATATTTAGCCGAAATATCCCCTCTCCCGGTTTATGGCCATTACCCCTTGTCCTATCGCTCCACGCCCTTCTAAAGAGTCCCTCCCCAGCTCTCCTGCAGGCCCCCTTCAGGTCCTGGAAGGGGACTCTGTTTATTAAGATTCCCTCTCCTCCAGGCACCCGTGTCGAAATAACCAATGCACAATGCCCCTAGCAATAGAAGCTGCATTTTCGTAGGAAGTAAGGGCTGATCTCTTATCTGGTGCAAATCTGTTGCCGAACTGGTTCAAGTGGAAGCGTGCTACCCTGCACAAGTACAGCGTCTGCTGCGGGTTTGCGGTGCCGCTCCGCCACCCCTTCGGGCATGCGTAGTTTGGCTTTCTCGTGATGCTGCGGAGAGGACTGTGGACTCCGTGCGAGTTTTTAAAGCAAGTGAAGTAATGTTCGGAGTTGCCGCTAGAGGGCACTGTAAGGAAAGAGAAAGACGTCTAAGTTTCAAGAATCCAGAATTACACCATAAGGCTATTTGCTGTATTTTTTTATTATTATTTTTGGTCATATCTGCTTTTTTTTTTTAACATTGATTATATTTGTAATGAAAATTTGAAAATTTAATCACTGTCTAGTTTTGCTCATTGTTTTGTTCATGCCTATGCTATTTTCTGTGACAGTAGAACTTTGCAGTAGCAGGATTAATTTATAGGTAACTTGTTGCTTTGTTTGTTTCCCTGCAATGTTTTTAAATTAACTCCTTCTGAAGGATATGGTATGTGCAATAGTCCTGAAAAGATACTTAATAAATATCTTTGCAGAGCTTCTGAATTCTAGTGACGTGTGTGCTAATACTGTGCCATTGAAAATATTTTTCAGTCCAGACACCATATGAAAAAAAAAATCACTAGACTGAAGCAAAATAAAGCTTTGCAGTTTGGAATATAAAATGTCTTTAATGTTGAGATTTACATGATACAGGACATTTGTCACCCATCCCCCCAAAATTTTTCACTTTCTGACACTTTTAACCCTTTCTAACCCTTGAAATATGTCAGACTTAAAAGCATTTAGCTAAAATGCTGAAGTTCTTCTGTGGAAGCACTGAAATAGGCATAGTGAAACAGAAACAGTACGTTAACTTTGGAGGGAAACGTGCAGTTTTGTGCAGCTCACTCTTGGAAAGTTTTCAGAGTATTTGCATTATGGACTCAGTAGAAGTATATTTTACAAATTTGGTAGAATTTGTGAGGGATAAGGAAGATTCACGTACCACGTTTTATCTCAGTCTTGCTTAATGAGCTGATTTACCTTAATATTCTTTTTAACTAAAGAATAATGATGGTCTTGTGTTTTTTTTTCATCAAAGCGATCGACAGGTAGAGTCTAAACATCAGAAATTTTGGATCTTAAAGGAGATTTTTGAGAAACCATGACCGCCGTAGGTTATAACTAAAGGACTTTTTGTAGCCTGACTCTTAACAGGTGTAATTAGCATCTTAGTATAGTGTCTGTCATACTGAGAAATCAAGGGTCAGGCTGCAAACTCACTTTACTCAGTGAGGTTAATGAAATACTACACTTCGATGCCCGTTTCTTTTTTCTTCTTTTACTTTCTTCCTTTTTTTTTTTTTCTTTAAATCTGTGGAATTACTCAAGAGTTAGCGATTGCTTAAAGTGTAGGTAAGAGCTTCAGCAAGGCCCTGTGGAAAGATGTTTAATTACATTAGTGACAGCCAGGGTGCTCAAATACTAGATATTTCATGCATATTGTTAAAAGCTAAACACCACAACAGATTTCAGAGAAATGAGCTTGGCGTGTGTCATGGTTTCAGCTGGATAGATTTGATTTTCTTCACCATGGCTGATAAGGTGCTGTGTTTTTGGACCTACAGTGAAAATAGTGCTGATAACACCAATGTTTTAGTTGTTGCAGAGCAGTGCTTACACGGAGCCAAGGACTTTTCAGCTTCTGATGCTGCCCTGCCAGCGAGGAGCTGGGGTTACGCAGAAGCTGGGAGCTGAGAGGACAGCTAACCCAGACTGACCAAAGGGATGTCGCATACCATAGGATGTCATGTTGAACAATAATACCTGGGGTAAAGAAGGAGGAAGGGGGGGAAATTCAGAGTGATGGCATTTGTCCTCCTGAGAAGCCATTACACATTAAGTCCTGCTTCCCTGGAAGTGCCTACAGATTCTCACACTTTTACCTTTAGGATTCTCTCCCCTAGTGCTGCCTGGGGACAGTGAGCAAGCAGCTGCGTGGTGCTTTGCTGGCTGCCTGCTGGGGTTAAGCCACAGCAGATGACTTGAGAAATATTTGCCATAAAATCAGCAATCCACCAGTTGTCTACAGTGCATGTAAGAAGGTATGGTTCATACTCTGGAGTTATATATATTTTTTTCACCATTGAGAAAATGCATCTTCTTCATTTCAGACTTTTTCCTTGCCTTTCCTTCTCCATGTAGAACAAACCAACCAGTCCTGTCACCCACACACAAGGTGTGCTGAGTTTTTATTTCCCTTCCCTTCCCTTCCCTTCCCTTCCCTTCCCTTGAGAAGAAAAACAGTTTTTCAAATGAGTGTACCGCTGATACCACATTCTGTAGGGGAAAGTTATGTTGTTTCTTCAGTTTGAAAGGAAGTTAGCCACACTGAAAATGTCAGTCACTTTTTAATCCGTACCTTCAAAGTGCTTTTGAAAATATGTGGTACTGTGCTAATGGAACACAGCAGGCTGCATCAAGTGGTTAGTGTCTCAAAAGAGGATCTCTGCACTTTTGAAACGATACTTATACACACCTACAGCCTCCCTGGCGTCTTTGCGTTTAAGTGAGCTGTTGGCCATTAGTGTCCATGGATGGATGCCCACACCAGGTTTATATTTGTGCACATTAGCAGGAGCTTGTAAATAAAAGCTGCCGTACCTTACACCTAGAGCTCAAGCGTGTCTGTTAGTTACTCATCACAAGCTGTTAGTGGTTAACCACAACCCTCCAGAGGGGCACTGCCTATTTGGTGCAGCCATCAACATACCTGGGAAACTGCAGCTGCCTTTCATTATGTGTATCACAGCAAACATGAGCTGAAGGCTTTATGTTTTGAAAGCCTCATCGGACTTGCTTCTCTCTCTCATTGCTAACAAGGCCTTTAGTTCCCATCTCTGCATTTTTTGTTAGAGTAGCCCCTTTAATTTTAGTGTTATGGTATTTTGTGTTTGTTTGGTTGGTTTTGTTTGTTTGTTTGTTTTCCTACACACAGCTCCCCACACACAGCAAATGTAAAACTACATAAAATTGTATTAAAACCCTGGCAGCTTAGAAATTACTCAGACTGTGATCCCAAAGGGCCTTGCCATGCCTGCTGCTAAAATTTGTGGTACTATTATGTGAAATGACACAAGAATTCAGTGTCTTACTGTGTAAAACAACACAGTAGAGTTAACTTTAGGGATATTTGAAGAGATTCTGTCTGAAATAGAAAGGTTAAAAAAGAAAATTTGCTTAAGTAACGCTATCTGTAAGCACAGAAATGTAGATTTCACAGCTTTGCAAGGCAGCAGTGTGTAAGCATGAGTGCCTCAGCTGCTTGCCTCCACAGTCTGAGAATATGAGGCTGGAGGTTCACAGTTTAGAAATGGAACTAACTTTTGTGCTTTAAGAATATTAACTTTCACATCAGAAGTGCTTGATATTTTATCAGGTAGGACTCAGACATCACGTTGTCTGGTATTTTTGACTCAAAGCATATCAGTAGAGAAAGATATTGAAATGCAGTCTCCCTCTTCTGCTTCCATATTGAACATAGCCACCACCACTGTGCTTCTTGACTGTATTGTGTCCATGAACAAGACTCAAACATACTGTGGAAAGGTTGGCTTGGTTTTCTTTGCTACAGTAAAATATACAAGCTGCACTGTGTTCATTTTGGGGTAGACCCAAGGTGCCAGCTGTGGTGCTTGGTATGTTTGGTAGCAGCTGGTGTACGACAGAATATACCTAAGGCAAGGAGAACCAGGAGCAGAGGACAAACCTTGAACAGGCAGTGCTCTCGTTGGCCAAGCACAGTCCCATGGGGTCTGAAAACAGCCGGCAGAGCAGGGTGCTGATAACAGAGTCCTTCAATGGTCCTGGACAAAGCAAGTGATGAGCCAGGTCCAGGTCCATCCAGAGAGCAAAAATAAACAAGGCCAGAGACAGAACTGGCTACAAGGCTATGATGTGGGTGTAGAGTCCATACCAGGCAGAGTTAAAGAGAGGGACTGGATACGGAGCAGACATGCTTAGAAGGAGGCAAGCTACCAACAACAAAGGGTCAAGGCCCACCCAAGGAATAGGGCAGAGCTGGAGACGGGTACATGTATGACACAGCCCATGCAGAGTCAGTACAGGCCTGAGACTGAATAATCATCCTGGGCCCATGGGAAAGAGATGTGGATGGGAGTCTCAGGAGAAGCTGTCAGGACCCTCATGGGCCTATTAGTGCATTCAGGGCCCTGGGAATACTCAGATAGGGGTACATGATTTCCAAACAGGAGAAAAGCATCTTCACTTCCATTTTCCCCATTATTTTATTTTATTTTTTTAATTTCCATGTTTGCACATTCCTTGCTTTCCTTATTGTTGAAACATGAGTCACTGGAAACATGTTTACAATGGTGCCAATATTTGCACTCTGGCTCTGGTCACTGATTTCAAAGACACATACTAGCTAGAGATCTACAGTAATTATTACCCTTATTAGACTAAGATATTTGTACAAGGTGGAAAGAATTACTTGTATGATTTCTTTAAAGTCTATTCATGACATTTTTTCATTTTTTTTCAGATATATTAATCTAAAAAAATACAGTAAGTTAGACTGCTCTTGGCAGTTTTTACATTGTTCATCCAGAAGTAGTGTGTGACCCTGAAACTAGAATAAACAAGCAGTGGGCTCCAACACAGTCTCCAACCTGGTAGATGACATTTTTCTCACGAGTCACACAGTTCACATACACAGTGCTCGTCCTCACATATCTCTTGTCTCCTGCCCTTTCCTAGAAACAGCTACTGCTGATGTCTGTCCATGGAAATGCTCAGCACCCCAAAAGCGACACTTGCTGACTCGCAGTCCTGCTGCATGACCTTCACACCGACATCTGGCAGCTTCTGAGTTCCCCGTTTGTATCAGACACAGCCTTAGTGAGCATGGAGCAGCAGAACTGAAATTTCTGCGCAAGTCTCATAAAATTATTTTCATCAGATGTTGTTTTGTTGGCAAAATGAATCTCCGGACAAGAATTCTGCCTGCTGTCTGACAGTTTGGTTCAGACAGCCAACAAGGTTGCATTCTTCTTGCAGATCCACTTCTTTAAAGTCTGGCAGTTATCTGTTTGGATCACATTTTTTCTTCTGTATACAGCACAGTCCTTGTCAGTCCCAATTCTATTTCTTGCTATCCTGGTGGAAGAACAGAAAGGGTGTATGAGCTGTCAGTTTTAAATTCAGTACAGGGTAAAAATACTGGTAATACGTGGGTTGAGGGTCTTGGGGAAAAGCACACTCAGTAACCCATTGAAGTGCAGTTCTCTACAGCCATGCATAGGCAGGATGGGCACTCACAGGCCAGCCTGCTGGCTGCGGAGAGCTTGATGCTTGTGAACATTGGTGTAAGAAGCAGGGGAAAATCTCCACATACAACCACAAAGGTGAACTGTAGTGGTGAGAGGCAGGAGAAGAAACCTTCAGCGGCACAAATCCCTGCACCAACTCTGTGTGACAGACATCGTATTCAGTGAAGGTAGTGCGCGCAGTCTGCACCCTAAGAGAATTTCTTGATGCTGATTTTAATGAGAGAAGTGTGTAACAATGTTCTTTTGCATTGATATGTACATGAACTGTGACCGTGGTTAGTCTTGCAGGCAGTGGACGAATCTGTTTCCAGAGGTGTCCAGCAGGATCCAGCTCAACTAGAACTGCCGGTGAAAGAGATCCTGAATAGGTGCCTGAGACAGAGCTGTATTTCCATGTAGGTAACATACCTTTGCTTTTGCCAAAGACACCTTCCCCTTCAAATCTCCACCCAATAATCACCTGTTTTCTTTTACTCTGGGATCTTCAGGTAAACTCCATTGTTTCTCCTCATCTTGAACCTTCAATTCAATCCAGATATATTTGGTATCTTTCTCCTTATTATCTATAAATTCCTGTGGAACAGGCAGAAATATTATCCAACAACAGAGGTTTTCTGCTGTGCTCAGGTCACTGTCCTGTACCATGCACAGCTTTCCATGTAGTCCCTTACATGAAGGGCAAAGGCAGGGAACAAGCTGTAGCAAAGCAGCCCTTACAGTGGCTTATATTTGTATGTGACCACCCACAGAGTTTAGATTTTGGCTGACAAGCTTTTTGCCAGCTGTCAAAAAACCTCCACAACTGGAAACAGTCTCAGTGTTGCTTCTCACTCTAACGAGCCAGACTGCAAAGCCTGATCTTTCCAGAGCTGAGTCGTGGAAATGAGTGGGAAGCCCCAGTGTTTCCTTCTCCCCGTCAAAATTACTTGGGCTTCTGTGCTTGCTCATCTTGTGATTTATTTCTTCTCTTGACCCTCTCCGAAACAAAGTCCTGTCTGCAGGGAGTCGGATGCCCTACACCTGATGGGGCACTTGCTTGGCTGCATGTGCACCTGACGCCTGGGCAGTTTTAGGGGGTTCACTTGGTGAAATGTTTGGCTAAAGCAGATGCATTTGTAGGGCTGCTGCAAGACTCACCATCTCAATTTCATCTTCAATGACAAGAAGATGTGATTTTCTAGCCAGGCAGTTTTTTTGGCTGTCACTCCAGCTTACAGCCTCCTCAGAGAAGTAGTAACACCTTCCCCTGTGCAGCTGCCACCCTGGAGGACACAGCTCGCACATTGTTCCTGTGGGCAGAGAGAGGGAACCATGAGCTCGCACTCGTTCCAGTTGCCCTGTAGCATTTTATGTTCACGTGCCAGGCTGGCTGGTCCAAAACCAGTCAATCCTCACTCCAAAGCGTGGATTCACTGAGTGTGGAGAGAGGTTTGAAGGCTCCACTGCCACCCCCGTTCCCCGGGGAGAACATTACCCTCCATTTTCTGTCCTGATTTCCTCTAATCTTCCAGAGTACTAGAGCCTGTATCCTTGTCCTCATTACAATAAATCCTCAGAAAGGCATTCACGTTTAATAATAAACAATAGATCTGTAGTGAAAAGACCAGCAAGATCTTCCCTTGCCTGATCCTTGCAAGAGGATAGAAAAGCTAAATCCCTCCCAGACTTTGCAAATAATTGTTGCCTGGAAAGTGTTCTCCAGGACGCAGGGAGGCTACATGGCATTTCTGACAACAGCCTGTGGTAGGAAGAAAGGTCAAAGAAAGTACCGAAATCTGTATATAGCAAAACAGGGCAAAACTGATGTTATTAAGATGTTAGTTTAGATCCAGCCAGCACTTCTCCTGTGCAGGAACACCATGCTCCCTGGGTAGCATGGTACTGATTTCCCATAAATTGTGGGGTGTCACAGAAATGGAAACAGAGACAACAAAACATGTGCACACAACACATCTTTTATCGTGTGGAAGACTAACGTCCCTCACCCTGACCATCTTCACACAGTTCCTCCATTAGCCACTTCAGGAGCACCACCGAAACAGTTTTCTCTGCAGAAGTGAGATTGCCAGTGCTGTTTTGACCATAGTGGGACAAAATTCCTGATTTTTCTGCTCTGCCCTCCAAAACTTGAACAAACAAACAAACAAAGATGAGCGTTAACAAGGGGGTCAAGGAAATTATGTAGTCTTTGTATCCAGGGCAGTACAGTGACACTGTGACTGCGAGAATACGTGTGTGTACATACGCATGTGGAGGGGTGTGCATGCTCAATGATGAGTATATGCAACGGCAAAGGGTGTAGCTGCTGAATAATATGGAGAGCACAGGAAATGGGAATAGGTTTATGCCACTTTGGATAGTTGGATATATAAAGAATACACAATATTCTGGTGGACTTTTTTTGTCGGGGGAATACATGTTTTTTTCTGAAGCTTTTCAAGTCTACTTTCTCTTAGAAATTACTGTCCTCTCCGTAACTGTTCTTAAGCAACTGGAACATGCTGTGGGCTATATTACTCATACCAGGAATTCTGATTAAATGAAGCAATCCATCTCTTTTATAATTTATTATTGTTGTTAACATTTGTTTAAACCCACAAAATAGTGAAGTGATCTCAAAGTAGCACCATGGATGCAACTTTAACTTGCAATTTAGGAAGGTCAGATTTTCTGGTTATCATAATGATTTGAAATTTTCCTTACAACTTTTCAGCATCATTGATGATGAGGTAGACTGCAACAACTTCCCTTCATCTGTGCTCTATACGTTGAATGACAGGGAACAAATGTTCCCTTTGGAAAGTTGTATTTATTTTCCTGTATGTGTGGAACTTGACACTGTTAATGCAACAGTAAGGGATTTTTTTCTGTTGGTATCACTCTGCTTGCCAGGTTTAGCTGTGCCTATAATGAAAAGATGAAGCTGAAAGTAGGATCTACTCACATTGCTTGGCTAGCACAGTTGTGATGCCTAGCAGAACAAGCACTAGAAATCCCAAGGTCAGCGCCACGAAGAACCAGGCTGAGCGCTGGTGTCGGAAGCCTGCAGAGAGACAAGGGAAAGGAAAAAAAAGAGTGGCTTAAGCAATCTGCATTATTAAAATTAACACTGCCTTCACGTGTGACAGTTTACAGAAGAACTGCTGTCTAAAATTGCTCTGCTGTTTGGAGAATGTGGTGATTTTATATTTATTAACAATTTGCATCCATTTTGTATAGGTGAAAGTGACACTGAAAGATCTTTTGGTCAGAAAAAGAGCGTGATTTCCAGCTAATTAGTCCATTAAGAATTCTCTCTTCCTTCTCTGAGATATTTTTTTCAAGCATTTCCTCCTCCCATCTACCCACCCACACCCTGTAAGGCTCTGCAGAGCAACTCGAGGGATGTGTTAGGAACAGTCCATGGCACGGTCGGTCCTCCTCTCTGGTCATGCTGTCCTGTGTTAGAGTGCTGGTCATGGTATTGAAAGCTTCCCTGAATGCGCAGAGAAGGGAAAGGTCCTGTGCTGGCCCCACAGCACAGCGAAGTAGAGTTGATCATGCACCTCTCCAGCTATTTGGCGTTCATTCATTTGTGAGAGTGTAACACCCAGGAAGAGGCTGGACCCGAGGAAATCTGGGGTCAAGGTGCTGTTCCCACAACCCACAGAATTATGCTGTCACAACTACCTTTTTCCTGATCTTGCCTGGGTGAGATGAGCAACTGCCTCGTTCTCCAGCTGCCTGAGATACATTTGTCATGCTCCCTCTTAGTTCACATAGCTCCGTGGGCCTGACCTTGTTTTGCAAATGTCCCCCAGTACAGTGAGTGCCCTGAAAAACCTCAGGGCACAAACTGCAAATAGAGATTGGGGTGTTACACTGCTTCCTAAGCCCAATGTGCCCCTATGGCTGTTCCTGCAGAGACACGGGTAGGTTCATGCTTATAGGAGGGGTGCTCAAAAAATGTGTAAATTTACTTTCTTTAAAATTTTCAGTTCAGGGCACAAAGGCATTTAAAACAATATTTTAAAATCTCTTCCACTGTTATTTTTGCAAGAGAAGTGTGTAATCTGAAAATCAAGTGGAAACAAAGATGATCGTATGAAATGATAGATCAGTTCTTTATTGAGAGATTATACGTAAAGACTCTTGAGAACACGTTTCGCTATTAGGTGATAGGAAAGACTGAATCTATATTAGTAACCGACAAGCAAACAGAATAGTACAATACCAGAAATGGAAATCTCTGATCTGCTGCTCCCTTTGGGTTTCGACTTCACACGCAGTTCAGCATACATGATCATGTTTCCTGTAAGGAATAGGGAAATGCTGACATTTGTGGTTGTGAGAGCCATTAAGTGGAGGAAGAAGAAAGAATTATACAGTCTGTGTAAAAGAGAGCATTCATTTCTGGAGCTGCTGTTTCAGCTTTCCTTTTTTTCTTTTTTTTTTTTTTTAAGAAAACAACAGGAAAGGTGATGACTTATCATTTCCTGCTGCTGTCAGAAAGTATCTCAAAGCCTCCTCCATAACCTTTATGTGAACTACTTTGGTCCTGTGTGGCCGGACCAGGAGTCAGCCTGGCTGCCTCCTGTTAGGACCTGAGTGCTGTCCGTAGCAATCTTCTCAGTGCTGCTAACACATCTCAGGAGGTATCACAGGGATTTAATGGGCAGCAGAGCTGTGAGTGCTGTGCAGAGTAGATTGACCCTCAATGGAAAACTGCAACTCAGAGAAATGCTTCTCCAGCAAGTTGGTTCTAGGGGCATCTGTGCCTGTGAATCTTTATGCTAGGGTATTACGTGAAGTCTGAGGTGGCAGAGGAATGGACCTGATGACTGAAGGCACTCCTTTCCAGATGCACTTTGTCAAAACCAAACAAGAAATGTGCTTAAAGTAACACGGTTTGAGTTAGATGCACATGCATCCACTGTTGAACGCTTTTTTGATTTCGTTTCCACCAGGTATTTTGCAGGGCTACTAGCCAATTTTATGGAAGCTATTTGGACCTTTGGTACATCGATCATCTCTCCATAGATGTTGAATCAAGAATAAGTTTCTGTGCTACAGCCTTAGTTTCTGATCATTGGACCTCTAAGAAGTAAGTGTCTTGTGTGGTACATAATCTTGCTGGTCAGGGAAGAACTTGGTAGAAGAGCCTTTCACTGGACTGAAAGGAGGTAGCATCTGATATGAGTTGCTGAAGGACCTGACTGGTAAATGAGGTTTATTTGTAGAGGCAAGACCTATGGTTTAGAGAACGTTGCCTCATACACCTTGCTGTTTGCTTTGGTACAATTTATTATCTCAGTGATCTACAGAAAAATTGTAAATTATATTTAACTCTATAGATGAGTGTTTTCAAAAAGAAATGCTCATAAGAGATTGTGATCTTAGAATGTAACTGTTTTTCAAAGTAGAGCAGTGGGAACTTTTAGACTTTTAAATGCACTAGCCCTACAAATGGAGACACTTTCCCCAAAATACATACGTTAGAAAATCTGCTACTGTTGTGAAATATTTTCTCTCTCAAATAAAGATACGTTCATTTAAAAATGTAAACACCTCTCAAACATAATGAAAAAAATCTTACCCGTATGACCTGAATATTTAAAAACAAAAAAATTTTTCTGTTACTGTCTATATTGGCACATGTTCATGTGAAAGTCAAGTCGGCAGAAATCAGTTAGTGGTTTTAAAATACCACATAACCTTATTTTTGCCAGATGCACCTAGTTCAGCAACAGGTTTCTAGGTAGAGACGTCTGTCACTTACTAAAACAGAAATTTGACTTCTTTTCTAGATGCAAACCTTCAAGTACAGAAAGACATTTATGTTTACTGGAAGCATCTACTTGGTGAATGTGCAGATTGGGAGTGCTCCTGGCAGGTTATTCACACCAAAAAGTCAGACCTTACAGCAATAGGGCTTCCATGGTCAGCTGGACACCAGGCTGAATCTGAGCCAACAGTGCGCCCTTATCACTGTGCTGCAAGCCACTAGCAGGGCTAAATTCAGGGGAGCAAAATAAGAGCAGCTTACAACGACTTGTAAGGTAATCAGATGGTGGAGCTGAGCTCTTGGTTTGTTTTTCTGCTAGATGAAGTGCCGTGCATGTTATCAGTTTCGGACCATAATCAGGTCGTCCTCAAACATTTCATGAGTAAACTAGGAAGCATAAAGTGCCTGAGCCTTTGATCAGAAATGGACTTCCAGGCTATTTATGGATTTTGGAAAACTTTTCTACTTTTGAACATTTGTTGTGAACCACNTGCCCTTTGCACCTTCTGGTGTACAGTGGCACATGCAGCTCAACATCCGTGCGAGAGCACCCAGTTATTATCCTGATTCAGAGTACCGGACCAACAGCTGGACTCCAACTGATTGTGTTGATACTCAAGTTGGAATAAGACCACAACAAACCAATTTCTATCACTTTTCTGAGTGCAGCCTCACAAATTTACAGCCTCAGATAATTTTTGTTTCAATATTGTACTCAATGATGTCTAACACAGTTTGTCTATTCTATCAAGTTTATCCCGATAGTTTTCAATAATTGAGTTTTCCTTGTCATGTTTTCTGCAAACAAATGCATTATTTGTGACTGTGTCAAATCTTGATAGCAGTTGTACTTCAGCACAACAAACTAGCTATGCCCCTCACTCACAGTTTCTAAGTATCTGCCTCAGTAAATTGCATCTAATGAAATTCACACAATACAGCCAGGAGGAAGTGGGAATGTTTCACTTTCCCTTCACCTTGTAATTTGAGATCTTACCTAATATTTGGGAATGTGCAATTCGGAGCATTCACTGGCTGAATTTGCAGTGGTGACTAAACCCAGCTCTCCGTCCTCCTTGGTAAAACTTAAACCAGAAGATACTTTCTCTAATGCCCATCTTGCATCAAAACCTCTTCGTGTAGGGTGTGACAAAAAGCGGGACATGCTGTCAGCATGTCTAGTGCTCAGAAGCTCTCCTGTCCAAGGCAGGTTTGACACAGCTCATGGAGAAGAGAGCTTCCTCTAGCTTGTAGGGAAGGATCTAACTCCTAGGAACACATGGCTGAGCAGCATCCTGGGTCATTAGCCTCTCCAGAAGTTAGACACTTATGGCATTTTCTAGCTCATTTTGCTGTATTTTATGGGTCTCTAACTCTCCTTCATTTGCTCTAAGGAACTGCTAAGCATCTGAGTGGGTGTGCGCTATGCTGTGTGGAACAATGACACTAATCATTGCAGTATTCACACTGAGCGTACGCCTGTTCTGTGATCATCCCTGTCACATTTCATGGTTTTGTTTGTTTTGTCTTTTTGTTTTTGTTTTGTTTTGTTTTTTCCCTGAATTTCCTACTGAATTTTTGAAAAAATCAGAGAATTCTGTGGAAAGATTTGTGTTTTCTCCCATTCTTCCTGTGGTAGAAGTGACTCTTCTGCATTTGATGAGACTCTTGGAATAAAAAAATACTTGTCAGCAGGATGAGTATGTATCAATTTCAGTCAAAAAGGAACTGAAATTGCTCATTCAAATTTTCTAACGCATGATAATATGGCTAAAGTTTTGTCCACTTCAATAGCAATAAAATCTATGTTAGTATATGTTAATGAAGAGAACAGAGAAATAATCAGGGGGCTATATCTAGCATGTTATAAATTAATACTGGGATGTTGGACTCAAGGATCCTTGTTGGTCCCTTCCAGCTCATTGATTCTATTCAATGATTCTATGATACATATCCAATATTGCTCTATATTATTTAGAGTTTCTTCCATTTGTGTCAAAGTAAGAAGAAAAATCATTGTTGATAGATTTCACATTTAAAAACTATTGAAAAGATGAGCAAAACAATTAATTAAGGCACGCATCAACCTTGTAAATGTAAGCCCGGCTGAATAAAATCTGTTTCAATATAATTTCAATCTGTTTGTGTGAGGGAAGGAGATAATGGGGTCTATAAACAGCAAAGTCTCTTTGAGAGATTTTATCTCTGTATAACCAAGACCGCACAACTGAGTCTTGTATTACTGAGTATGTCTCTGGTGCCCCTATTTGTAAAGGAAATATAACTTCTGGTGAATGTACAGGAGAAGATCTACAAAATGATTGGAGTTCTGTAGGAAGTTAATAGCAGTGAAAGATTTAAAGGAAAAGAATGAGAGATGACTTGACTTTGCCCAGTAACTTCATGTGAGAAATTATTGAGTGCTAAGGTCTATTAGATAAAGGTTTACCAAAATCTGTCCAACATTAATAACAACATTCACTGGAAATTAAAGCCTGGGCAAATCAAATTTATGATTTCTTTCAGAGAGCATGATCGAGGGACACTTTTGGATGTCTTCAAATCAAGATTTGATGCCAGCCTCCCATTGCAAATAAATGATAACTTCCCAGAAACTGAGAAAAATTCTGGGAGAACTCTCTGCGCTTGGTGTTGTGTAGGTTACACCAGTACAACCAGCTTCCATGGGCACATGACTAGACAATACAGTAGATTTTTCCATCAGGTATCTAATACAAGTGAACTCATTTTCAGTTACAAGGTAACAATTTTGCAAAAATATAAAAACAAGTTGTTTATCATTTGTTTACATGCATTCAGAGCATCATCAGCATTATTAATCTTCACTGTAAGCAGAATGTGTTCTAAAAATGGTCATTATATGATGCTATTAAATACGTTAATTACCAGTGAATATTGGAAGCATGAAAATGTCATCTTATTCTGACCACTATGCTTTTTTTTTTTTTCTCTTACTGAGGCATTATAATTTATATTAGCTGTGACCCAGAATTTTGACCAAACGCTGTAATGAATGAATTTCATTTTTTTCAGGTAGTGGAAGATGTATTTCTTACCAAAAAAAAAAAAAAAGTTTAAATCATTTTATTGATATGAACATTGACTTAATCCGTTGGTCTTTTGTTACAAACATAGGAAGTGATCACAGATTGATAAGGTGTTCTAGGAAAATTACTACTGGAAAATCAAAGAGGAAGACTGGCAGTGTTTTAGAAGTAACTCAGACCTTCAGTGACAGTGACTGCAATTTCGACTGCCACTAGTTTTCTGAGTAATTAATTTAGTACCTTTTTCCATGAAGACATCATAAAATGCATTGATCTGATTTTTGGACTAGGTTAATTTGATGGAACTTATCCTAACAGTTTTTGAATATAGTGTACGTGTTAAGAAATATAATGCTCATTCTTTAAAAACGTTTCTCATTCTGTTACTAAAAACAATGGCCCCGAACCAAGACCTAAAAGCAACTTTGCTCATTTGTATGTCATGCAGCTCTCTTCCACTGTTTCCAGCTTTTCCTTCCCACAACCTCTGCATGCAGCCTTTCATAGC
>VXAV01003892.1:2481-14710 GCA_013399715.1 Alectura lathami
TGGGCCGCGGGGAGGCTGCGGGAGGCGGCGTGCCGAGGCGGGGTGGAACTGAGCGGAGTAACTGCGGCAGCCGACCCGGCGCTGCCTCCGGACGGCGGGGCTGTGCTCGGTGCGCTGAGGGAAGGCAGCTCCTTGCTGCCTGTCCGCCGGGGCTCGCTGCCCAGGTGTCCTCACAGTTGTCCCTTTTGGGCCCCTCACTGCCAGAAGGACATCGAGGCCCTGCAGCGTGTCCAGAGAAGGGCGACGGAGCTGGCGAAGGGCCTGGAGCACAAGGCTGATGGGCTGAGGGAGCTGGGGCTGCTCAGTCTGGAGCAGAGGAGGCTCAGGGGAGACCTCATTGCTCTCTGCAACTGCCTGAAAGGAGGCTGCAGTGAGGGGGGGGTCGGCCTCTTCTCCCAGGTAGCTGGCAATAGGACAAGAGGTACCGGCCTGAAGCTGCACCAGGGGAGGTTCAGGTTGGATGTTAGGAGAAACTTCTTGTCTGAGAGAGTGGTCAGGCACTGGAACAGGCTGCCCAGGGAGGTGGTGGAGTCTCCTTCCCTGGAGGTGTTCAAGAAACGCGTGGATGTGGCACTCAGGGACGTGGTTTAGCAGGCACAGCGCTGGTGGGCTGATGCTTGGACTGGATGGTCTGAGAGGTCTCTTCCAACCTTAATGGTTCTGTGATTCCCAGTGGGCAGGATAATAGCATTATCTAGAGAGAGCATCATTATCTTCAGTCAAGAGACAGAAGGACTGAAGAAAGACTGTAGTTCATATCCAGCAGCTGTTGACATTACAGATTGCAGCAGAATTACTTTGGCATATTGGTTAATGTTCCAGTGACAATGCTGAACTGGATGTGCTCGAACCACCCGTATCAATGCAACTTTGGAAAAGTTTATTTTTCAGTCTGTAAATACCATAATGGTAGGTTAGAAAATGGTGTAATATAGGAATGAGAGGTGAAAGCTTCCTGGAGCTGCTTGCATTCCACAGCTGTTCCTTTTCGCTTGCTTTTCAAGATGTAGTAAAACATATATTTGCCCCTTCTGTAGGTGCAAAACCTATTTTCTTCCAGAGGAGGCAGATGAACAATGCAGCTGCTGTGAAGTTTTTAAGACTCCAAATAGCTTTAATTTTAATATAAAAGCTTTTAAAAAAGTAGACAGTCTCCTTCTTTGCAAGAACAGAGCAACATAAAGAGGTTTGGAGGAAGCCCCATCCAGCCTGGCCCTGAACACTGCCAGGGAGGGGGCACCCACAGCCTCTCTGGGCAACCTGTGCCAGGGTCTCACCACCCTCACAGGAAAGAATTCCTTCCTCATATCTAGCCTAAATCTCCCCTCTTCCAGTTTGTGGCCATTACCCCTTGTCCTATCGCTCCATGCCCTTCTGAAGAGTCCCTCCCAGCTCTGCTGTAGGCCCCCTTCAGGTCCTGGAAGGCCGCTATCAGGTCCCCCCAGAGCCTTCTCTTCTCCAGGCTGAACAACCCCAGCTCTCTCAGCCTGTCCTTATAGAGGAGGTGCTCCACCCTCTGACCATCTTCGTGGCCCTCCTCTGGACCCCCTCCGACATCTCGATGTCCTTCTTGTGTTGGGGGCCCTAGAACTGGATGTAGCACTCCAGGTGGGGTCTCATGAGAGCAGAGCAGAGGGGCAGGATCCCCTCCCTGGCCCTGCTGGTCACGCTTCTCTTGATGCAGCCCAGGATGCGGTTGGCCTTCTGGGCTGCAAGCACACATTGTTGGCTCATGTTGAGTTTTTCATCAACCAACACCCCCAAATCCTTCTCCTCAGAGCTGCTCTCCAGCCATTCTCCGCCCAGCCTGTATTTGTGATGAATCAGTCATAAGTCTCTGAAAGAAGCACTGCTTTACAATCAGTGTACTGAGGTTCATGAAAGTTAAAGGATGTTTTCTAGCAGAGTTTGAAATTCAAGTATGGTCATTTTAAAAAGCATGCCTTATCAATAATAAATACATAACTTAAAAAATAAATGTATAAAACTAAATGAAAAAGATCTGTAACCTGTAAGTAACAAAAACTTGCATTTTCTGTGTATTCTGTTTGTTTCTTTTCCTCCCACTAACTCACCTATTCAGCACCCAGCTCCTCTGCAAATTTTGGGCGTTTACTCCTTAAAACATCAAAAGCTATACATGTATTTCTACAAATCCAAGCTCTTTCAGTTTTGCAGAATCAATTCACTGATAGCAAGCTTTTACACCATGTACTGTCAGCAGTGAAAAGAACCGTACTAACACA
Source organism: Alectura lathami (assembly GCA_013399715.1). Taxonomy (NCBI): domain Eukaryota; kingdom Metazoa; phylum Chordata; class Aves; order Galliformes; family Megapodiidae; genus Alectura; species Alectura lathami. The sequence goes on from VXAV01003892.1 coordinate 4,728, forward strand.
GCACACATTTGTTTACCTTCACTAGCTTGACCCAACCTGCTACAGGTAATACTCAGGACTGGGACAAGCAGGGGCAGCTCACCGAGAGTTTCAGGCGCATCGTTGTGAGGATCAGCTCAGTAAAGCAGAGATCACTCTAGCCAATTTCTCTGCAGAGCAATCGCAGCACTACTGGATACAGTGGAAATGTGCCAAGACCAGGTCTGACCTCTTGAATTACAGGAAAGTCACCAAGCATCCGTTTCTAAGGGGCGTCACTCTGCATCCATGTAAGACAAGAAATGAGGAACAAAACAGTTAAGCAAATAACATTTCCATAAACAGGAGCGGGGAACCTAGCAGAACTTACTGCTTCCATACCTTTCAGCATGTTGCATTGATCAGGAGGAATTCATGAACAGAGGGGAAACACAGGAGGTTAGCTTTCAATTCAGCCAAACCCAGGAAAAATCTGACATTTAGACAAAAGCAATGAAAACTACTTAAGATGAAAAAAAAGCGAATTCTTCATTTTAACAAGATTTGCTTCTACAAGCTGAAATACACCTGTAGCTTGATCTACTCCCACTAGGTCACATGCCATCCTTTCTTAAGTGGTAGGAAGTCCAATTTATAAAATGCTGAAATGGAAAAACGGGTGCAAGCCAACAATTCCAGTAGAAAAAGGGAGAAACAGGTATGTTTTTTATTGTCAAGGTAAATACCTTAAATTCTGGACTGGAATGCGGGATATAAAAGCAGATTGTGATTGTCTAAATGCTTCACATCCCATCACAATTTTGAAATTAATGACCTGAAAACTGAAACTCCAAATCCATTAGGTTTTTCATTAGCACCAGTATTTTTAGTGCTTATGTTGTCATTAAAGCTAGTCAACCATACTATGTGATGCAAAGTCTTGATTCATTAGACATTGCTTTCTTTGTGCAAAACCGAACAGATCAGCTAAGGGTTTATGGATACTGCCCTTTTCTGACTTACGAAAGTCAGAATTGAAAGCTTATACTCCTGGAAACTGCACCTATCTTGTTCAGCCTGCAGAGGGGGAGGCTCCAGGAGACCTCACTGTGTCCTTCCAGTACCTGAAGGGGGCTTACAAACAGGAGGGAGAGCGGCATGTTACATGGTTTGATAGTGACAGGACAAGGGGGAATGGTTTTAAACTAAAAGAGGGGAGATTTAGGTCAGATGTGAGGAGGAAATTCTTCACTCAGAGTGTGGTGAGGCCCTGGCCCAGGCTGCCCAGAGCAGCTGTGGGTGCCCCATCCCTGGGGGTGCTCAGGGCCAGGCTGGGTGGGCCCTGGGCAGCCTGATCTGGGGGGTGGCAGCCAGCCCATCTTTGCGGTCCCTTCCAACGCAAGCGGTTCTGTGATTCTCTGATTTGCCTGTGTTGATCTGCGGAGGCTAGTGAGCGTTTTCGAAGAGGAAGACAGGAGGACAAAAGGTCTTGTTCCGTGCGCTCACTGTCTGAGCACAGACTCTGTTGCAAAGTGCGTGCTGTGTGCTGGCTGACGTACAGAAATACTGCTTGTTCAGATTCAAATAAATGATAAACACCTTCTGCCAGAACCCAGTCACACTAGTAAGGTCACATAGCAGGCTGTTACACATACAATGCCACCATCTAGATCCACAAAGTCGAGATTAAAGAGACTGCACAGAGAGATGAAGGTGATAATCCACCAGTAACTTTGGTTTTGTTTGAAGCTTGTCTTCTTTAAGGCCATCAACAGGCCACTTTTCATGATTGCAACTAATTCTCACTAAATTTACTCATTTCTGTCTTGCATTTGATTGACATAAACCACCAGCAATTAATTCTTACTTCAGTAATCTTTTTTTCTCCAAAATATTAAAATGTGCCTGAATCTCTTTTTTATTTTGGCATATCCACACTGAAACCACCTGCTTGACTGCGCTGAGGTCTGTGACAGGTTCAAGACTGAGCAAAAAACTTGCACAAAGGTCACAAGGTGCTGCCCTGCCGGATTTCCTAAGGTGTGAAGGTAAACGCCTTCTCCTGTGGCTCCACGCCCCTGCTCAGCACAGCCTGCTGCAGAGCACTGCCCTAATCCCCCTCGAGAGGCTGTCAGAAGGGCGTACTCCTACCTCTCTTCTCACCCCAGCTTTTGGCAAAACTCATGCACACCTGTGACACCTTGCTGGGAAATGTGGAGGAAGCTGCCCACAGCTGTCTCTGCTTGGCTTTCCCCCCCCCCCCCCCCCCTTTTTTTAAACCAACAGGCACTGTGTGCCTCTTTTCCCAACCTGTTTGTTGGAAAACCATCAGGAAGAGACGCACAAAGGTTCTGTAGAGGGATACTGTCTGGAGGTCCAGCAGCTATTTCCTCAGAGACTGAAACTCAGATCACTTTCAGAGGGAGGCTGAAAATGTATCCCAGTGTTCCTATGGGAGAACGCCCTACGAGGGGAGCAGAACCTTCTGAAAGACCTTGATATGGTTCCCCAAACACCTCTAAACAGGAGAGAGATGAATTGTTAGATGAATAAGGGATTGGCTGGACGTATGCATCCAGAGGGTTACAGTCAACAGTTCAATGAACAAATGGAAACCAGTAACAAGTGGTGTTCCTCGAGAGTCTGCTCTGAGAGCAGCGCCATTTGGTATCTCCATTAATGATGCAGTGGGATTGAGCGTGTCCCTGGTAAGTCTGTGGATGACACCGAGCTGAGTGCTGCAGTTGACGCTCCGGGGGGAATGGATTCCATCCACAGGAACAATGACACAATGGACAAACGGGCCTGCGTGGACCTCGTGAAGGCTAAGTGCAAAGTGCTGCACCTGGGTCAGGGCAATCCCCAGTACCTGCGGACTGGAGGATGAACTCCTTGAGAGCAGCCCTGTGGAGAAGGACTTGGGGGTCCTGATGGACGAGAGGCTGGACACAAGCCAGCAGTGTGTGCCTGCAGCCTGAAAGCCTACTGTGTCCTGGGCTGCATCAAGAGAGGGGTTACCCCCCTCTCCTCTGCCCTTGGCTGGCCCCACCTGAAGCATTGCACAAGAAAGACGTGGAGCTGCTGGAGCGGGGCCAGAGGAGGCCACGGTGATGCTCACAGGCTGGAGCACCTCTGCTATGGAGAAAGGCTGAGGGAGCTGGGGGTGTCCACCCTCAAGAAGTCTCCAGGGAGACTCTGCAAGATTTTTATATATTAAGGGGGCTTACAAGAAAGATGGAGAAGGATTTTATACCTGCAGTGACAGCACAAGGTGTAATTGTTTAAAAAATAAAAGAGATTCAGATTAGACGTAAGGAACAAATTCTTTACTGGAAAGGTGGTTAGATACAGGAGTAGCCTGTCCAGAGCAGCTGTGGATGCCCCATCCCTGGAGGTGCTCAAGGTCACTGCGAGATGTCCCTGCCCATGGCACGGGTGTGGACTAGATGATCCGTAAAGGTGTCTTCCAGCCCAAACCATTAATTTTACGATTCCACTGAAAACGTCAGTGTCATCAACCATTTATAACATGCTAAAACAGAAGCTCCTTACACTTAGTCATCTGGTACCAATGCAAAGCCCAGAATTTCACTGACCAAAATGAGAAACCTGAGTGTACAGTGAAAGGGCATTTACATTGCAAGGACGGGGACAGGAAGCTGACAAACAGAACTTTGTTTTTTAACAGGCGTACAGCACAACAGGTATAAAACACTTGGCCCAGCTTCCTCGTAAGGTAGAGTGGTTTCCTCTTCTCTGAAAAGCAGAGAAACCTGAACGTGAGACAACTGACAAGAGAAGAAGGACAAAGGATAACACTTACTGCTGTCTGACCTCAGACTAGCAGAAATACTGAGAGGCCTCCTAGGCTGCAGCTGAAGTCCTGCAAGGACGGAGGTGCCGAATTTTCTTAACTCTCTCCGTGTCCCCACAGCGTCTGGTGTTACTGACTTCATCCACTAAAACTCATGGAGTTAAAGTGGCTGATAAAACTGGAATGTCAATTTCACAGCTATAAGAGTGAGTTTGAAAAAAGTTGAAAACCTTCCTTTCTGATGAAAATGCCATCACTAACACAGGTCTTGGAATTGCCTCTTTTACAATGAAATGACTTTATAAACCACAGATTAACATCATTACAGGCTTTTTTTTGAAATTAAGATGTATTTCAGAAAAAGTCAAAATGCAGTTACATAAAACTGTACAAAGCAATTATCAATGCTTCTAACAATTTTACTAAGTAAAAAAAGTAAAAAAAGATGTGAAAAAGGATGCAAAGAGAAAATTCACTGGCTCATGGAAACATCTGCATATACAAACCTATTACCCCAACAGAAATAAAAATTTACATTGATTTTACACAAATATGCTGTGGAAAACAAACAAAGCATTCTACCTGGCCTTATAGAAGGTAACAATTTATACTTCCAATGTGAATTAATTTTTCTTCTACTTCCTCTGAATAATGAGTTCATAAACAGCTGCAACTCGGTCATCTTAAACTTGACCAAAACAAAAAGTCCTGTTCCTTGCTGACAAAGAAGAGTTCTTCTTTTCTTTAAGCCCACGGAAGCCTACTCAGATGGTCCAGCTGAGCACGCTGGGCCACGGCAACACCAGCAGAGCCCTGAACATGGTTCTAACTGCTCTCCTCTTCAGGCCATACGTAGATTTGTTGCATCACCTCTACAGAGGAGCCTTGAAATGCAACAAAAGGCAGCACATAATCACTGCTTAAAAAGGAAATTAATCTGCATTCCTGATGAGGTGAAATCCCTGACAATTTCTGACGGTGGCAGAGCACCTGGGAGTACAGCAGCCTTACGAAACTTGCTGCCTTCTTGCCAAAACTCTTTGACGTGATGAAACACCCTACACAACCCCAGCCACAAAGAACAAATGGACTTTTTGATCTCATGAAGATGTCACAGCATTTTTGCGCACACTTTTGACACAGAACTGCTTTCTCTAGTGGACTTTCCAAATATAGTATGCTTACTTAAGAAGCCAGGCAGTTCACCGTCTAATAAAAGCAGATGTTAACACTGGTAATTTGCACTTATCTGACAAGTTCATTATGTGGCTTTAGAATTGGATCTGCATACAAAACCCATCTGCAGCATACAGCATCTAGACAAGTGATTAGGCAGTTGGTATCCCCATTGAAAGTGTACAGTTCTGAGAGTAAATAAATATTTCAGAACACATTGATTGATTTAAAAACTAGAGAAACAGCATCTCCAAGTTCAAGGCATCGCTAAATTTGTACATTCCAGTTCATAACTTTATCATAGTCCTGAATTCGTTGTTTTATGTGAGAAAGCTTATTCTTCAGGTATTCACAACGCTCCTTTTTCTCCAGAAACGCAGGATCCTGCCACAAATAACAAACCGTTACGTCAATACTTCTGCTTTCAGTTTTATCCAAGAGTAGCCTATTATCAATGAGGCTCCGGACTAAAAGACAGCATATAATCATTCTCCAGAATCATTCCCTTTTTCTTTGGCCACAGTTTCTTATTTCCTGTTTCCCCTTCCTTCATGAAGGGCTAAAGAAGTTCTGCTTTAATACGCTGCAGTTACTCACTAAAGAGAGCAGCTTTTAAACAGAAGCCTGCAAATATAAATTACATTCTACTACCCAATTTTGATTTTATAGATGCATTCTGGTATGTGTAATAAATCCCTTTCCCAAAAAGCAATGAAACCTAGCTAACATGGACACAAAATTTGAATTCAATTAAAAAAAAAAATCAAGTACTTGTACCTATGTTCCATTGAAAACATCATGCGTTACACATTTACTGCCTGCACTTGCATATGACCAAAAGAAACTTGTCGCATGATACTGTAAATTGTTTTTTGGAAGTCCACCCAAGTTCCACACTGCCACGAAAATAAGGCAGTTGTTTTGAGCAATATAGAGCTGAAAATACTCACATTTTTCTTCTTCTTGTACTCTTGCAGAACTTTCGATATCCTTTCCTGTTCCTAAGGGGAGACACCACACGTTTTTAAACACACTGAGCATGCTCCATATCTTCATGTAAACTCTACAAAACACTTGTCAAAAATCAAATCTGATTTTAGTTGTACATTTTGTACTTCAGAAATAGTGAGAACAAGTTAACTGTACCGTATTCAAACTTGAGAGCTGACAGCATGAAAACATTAGGAAAAGACACGTGCAGTATAACTGCAACTTAGCATCTGTGATGGATGACCAACCCAAAAGCGGCGTATTTGGCTAAACCCGTCTCTCCTGCAGAGCCACTGCCAGCACGACCAGGCACTGTGCCCTAACTAAAGGGAGTCCGAAGCTGCTGCTTTCCACGAGCCCATTTTTCACAGGTACTCACATATATGCTTCCAGGATGGTGAGGAAGCTGCCTCATCAGTGCGTCCAGCTCATCAAACTTCTTTAATACAGCATGAACTTCCACAGACAGCTCTTTGTACTCAGCAAACTGATCATTGAACACTGCTTTGTACCGGTCTCGCATTTCATTTGTTTGAATTGCTGGGTATTTCCTTAAAAAAAATAAAAATAAAAAAAATTCAAGGACAAGCATTTGACACGGGACTTCCACAAACACACAGTGCCTTGACACCAATTCTGTATTTGTGTTGTTTGCTAACCTCGTAACCTGATGAAATTTTGATGCATATAAAGCGTTGAAACATATGCCAAATAGTGCAGAAATCAGTTTACAGTCTCATCCTTCACCACAGAATGGCTTAAGCTGGGAGGGACCTTAAAGATCACCCGGTACCAATCCCCTGCTGTGGGCTGGTTGCCACCCACTAGGTCACGGAAACCATGAAAACTAGGCCATGAAAATCCTGGGAAGGCCTGCCCTTTACAAGGCAGGACATCATCAGTTTAGCACTTGGAAAAATTGTGAAATTAGACAACTGTGTGGAGCTAAAAAGCCAAGCCATTTCCCATGTATACTGCCTGTGTGGTGGCCTACTGTTCCTCCGGCAGTTATTCCACCTGTTAGGACCCAACAGTGCGTTCCAATACTTGGGCTGGGTCTGGGGGGCTGTTTTCCAAATCTCACATTGCTTCTTTATGGCACTGACAGAGAACGACGAGCTCCCAGAGCACACACGGTACGGCAGAGAAAACATGGGGCCACTTACGCTAGGTAGTCTGGCATCACTATGGGTTTGGGGATGTGGCCCGCAGGGATGTGACCATTCAGCAGCTCCGGTTTCCTTTCCACTGATTTAAGCTGCCTGTAAGGGGCCTCTTCTCTGGGTACATCATCACTGTCATACTGTGTTTAAAAGAAAAAGAAAAAAAAACAGTTCCAAAAAAGTCCGCTTTCCTTCAAATGCAATATACAGATGAAGCACCCAATTAATTTGAAGACATGGATGAGTACTGAACAGCAGTGCAGGCAAATCAATTATGTTCCTTACAACCCGTACTGTACCTAGGAAATTAGGAAAGAGTTATAGTCATGCTTCTCACACGGTGAGAACTTAAAATGGCTGTCTTAGGTTTGTCCTAATACTCCTGCCAGTGCCCCTGATATCTGTACCAGCAACAGACAAATACTTATTTGGGGCTGGGAAAGATTTGTCCTGTATGTCTTAAAAAAAAAAAAAAAAAGTTTGATAGCTTATAAATAATAGTATTTATAACAGTTATATATATAATAGTTATACAAACTATTATAAATTGTATATATAAATGCTACAGAACTCCTCACCTAATGAAAGAGGGTAAGAGCACCCACAGAAGAGTCACCAGATCTGCTTCCTACAGTAATTTTTATAACCTAGGCTAACCAGTGGTAACTTCCTCACAAGATTCTTCCACACCTTCTGGGTAGGACAATGCTGTCCTGACCATATTGAAGAATTAAACCTAATCTTTGCCAAACAAACAAATTTTTTAAAAAGGCAGGTCACTCAAAACAGAGTCAGAAGAACAAAGAATACTTTGTTCCCAAAAAGCATTTGGGAATACTAGTAAACAGAAAAATAAACTTTCTTCCTACCTTCTTTTCTGGGAAAGACGACTGTGTTTTCATCTGTCAAAAAATTAGAAGAGCTTTAGGTTTAATTTTCAGCAATATCAAGACAAAAAAATAAGCACAGATGGTTAAGGGTTGTTTTTTTTTTTTTTTCCCCCACCCTGTACAGCTGTACAGATAGTTATGTACTTAAATTCAATTATGAGCAGATCTATAAAAAGAAGTATTTTCAGATCAATTGCTCTGAAGACTCTTTCAGAATGGTGGAATGATGAAAACCACACAAACCCAGAACGAGATCTCCTTGCAGAACATACTTAAAAACTGGTTAAGAAACTACCATTTATCATACATCTGCAGTTCACTTTTCCAACGGGGAGTCTCAGTTTCATGCAAGACGTCAGAAAGGAAACATTAACAGCATTAAACAAAAATGCTGCAAATCAAGAGTGCAATCACAAAGCAGACAGAAGGCAGCATCTTGCTTTCTCTTACTAAAATCATTTAAACTCTGTCTTCTACTTAATTTAGGCTTTTGTAGGCTTCTTGAATGTGAATTTTCAAGCTCTGTTAAGTTTTACTGATTTTTAAAAGGTTTTTTTGGGTGCTTTCGCAGGAAAGAGGTTTCACGCAAATGACTCTGGATGCTCTAGTTGACAGTGCCAGGTCTCCACTACTGCGGTTTATCATTAACCGGGTGAGGTTTCTAGCAGGGGCAAGGCCAGCAGCAATGCAAAACAGTTTCAGTGAAAAGATGAGATCAGCTGCATTTAGCCCCACTGTCAATATTGTTACCTGGCACTACTACAAGGGAAGCTGAGAGGACAAGAACCAGCTCAGAGTTTCGCTTGCGAGGGGCAAAGCAGCACGTCACACTGCCACTGTCTTAGGCACTAGCACCTCCAGCACCTCACGTGCTGAAGGCGCAGTCTTCAAACAAGTGCTAGGCAGCTCTAAGCCCAACCCTGCTACAGTGCTCAGCAGGCACATTGTTCACATCTTTCCTTTGTTTGGAAAACACACACCAGGAAGTAGGTCATCACCTGATGCCAGAAGAGAACGGCCTATTGCAAGGAGAACAGCGCCCGCTCCTTATCAATGTCAATGAAATAAATAATTTGGGCCAGACATCTCCAAAACACACCTTTTATTTAGGAATCTCAGATATTATTGTGGTTGGTGAAAGCTCTCCCTGGAAGGTTCTGGGCCTGCTGCACACGTGACGTGACCGGACCGTACAGCTGCACCCACCAGGCCGTGCCCAGCAGAGGAAGCCCGGGACCTACCTCTCGCTCCATCATCTCCCTGTGCCTCCTGGCTGCTTCGTGCCTCCACAGCTTCAGGGAGACCAACGCACTGATCAGGTAGACGACCACGGTGACAAACAAGAAGATGATGGCTGCGGTCTGGCCTCCTTCCACGCGGCAAAATGAGGCGTTTATCGGCGTCTTGAACAGCTGGTAATAGCAGAGCCCGCCTCGGTTGATGTCGTTGACGTACACTATGCCGGCCGCCATGTACAGAAAGAACATGGCCACATTGATGCCAAACTCGGTCAGAGGCCACCAGCTGGAGTCGAGGAGGATGGTCCGGTAGTACATGGACATGCCGAGCACCAGGAGCACGATGGTGACAATCCACGCCGCACCAGCCACCACCAGAACGAAGGCCGTCTTGGGGCCGCTGTAGGAGTAGCCTCCGTAGGAGGCGCCGGCCCCATAGCTGTAGGGCTGCAGATACCCGAACGTGTTGTACCACTCGCTGTCCTTGTGCACGTAGGCTGTGACGCAAGCAAAGACGGCGGCGCCCAGCAGCAGCTCGGCCACGCCGAGGAGCCTCAGCAGGCCGGCCCAGGACTTCATGTAGGCGTACCGCTGGTGGTAGGCCTCCACCTTCTCGCTGTACGTCAGGCCGGTGGGCGCGTGCTGCTCCAGCGAGCCCAGGGAGTCCCGGCGCAGCATGGCCTCGGCCTCCTTCCGCGAGCGGCAGCTGCCGCCCGACCCCCCACGGGGGTCCCTGCAGGAGCCGGGCGCCGAC
>VXAV01003892.1:15256-25622 GCA_013399715.1 Alectura lathami
CGGGGCACCTGCGCGAGGGGCGGGGGGCTGAGGGCGGAGCTCGGAGCTGTTCCTGCCCCCGCGGCTGGAATCGAGGGGGGAAACCGGCGCCCCGTGCCGGGAGCCCTGTGCGGAGCGCGGGGGGCTGCGGCTTGGTTGTTGCTTTCCCTGTGGGTACAGGAGGAGAGTATCTTCAAAGCGAAGGAGCCCGAGGTGGTGAGCTGGGCGCCTGCCCTCTTACAAGGTCTCTGGGGCAAGGCTGGCGCAGCGGGAGCTCTGCTCGCAGCCCCGTGGCGGGATGGCAGGCCGCGGTCCGTGCGCTGCAGTCTCTTCTTTGGGAAGGGCCTCGTTAGAGAGCACACCTACGGCACGGGCACCTGCCACGGCCGGTTGTGATCGCTCACTCTGCTGCTCCTCTGTTTTCAATCCACCTTTCTCCACGTCTGCTTGGGCTGCAGCAGTCTGAGCCTGGCTGCGGGGTTTCTGTTGCGCTGGCTGGCTGGAACCAGCCCATCGGGTTCGTTCTCCTGCGTCCTGTTTTCCCTGGTCGGCACAGCCAGCTGACACCGGCAGGATCTTTACTGACAAGTGCTTCAAGCGTTCCCCTGTGAAATTATCATAGCGACCGTAAGTGCCACGGACCGCCGATTCAAGCTCTGCACAGTCCTTTGTCCCACTGCTACCTCCAGCATTACCTTCCGTGCCTCAGTGCACATCTTCCCAGCGGCAGGTGTTTGTGCCCTGGGCCACTCACATGCGAACCTGCAGAACAGGCAGAAGCTCCTCTTGGGACAGGAGCGCACGGCCTCAGACTAGAGCCTCAGCGACGGCGAAACGCCAGGTTGTGTTTGTGTTCTGTCGCTCAGCAGCACCAGCTGTTGCTGGGCGTTTCTTCCTTTTAACAGCAGCGCTTCTTCTTAGCATTCTGCAGGAGCATGGCCTGCTGAAAGGTAGCTTGCTGTCGCCAGTCCGTGGTACATTAGAACCCTTGCAAAAAAGGATGAACTCTTTTAGGACTTAGTTGAACACGAAATGAGCAAATTAAGGCAAGGACTGGAAGGGAATTCTCTTGAAATCTTGTACTTGTTGCTTAATTCGGAGTCCTTTATCTTTTTAGCATGTGTACATGAAAATTTTGTGAATGTTCAGTTTTCCCCCTGTTCTAATACCCACATGGTATTAAAAAAAAAAAAAACTTTCCAAATTACTGGTGAAAACTCATCCTAACACCGATTCCGGCTGATAAATACCATATACTCTCCCCGATCCCAGCTTTCTTAAGACATTGGTATTTGTATCCTACTGATAAATGTAAAGGAAAATAAACAATATATCCTTATTTCCGTTGGAATGGCTGTACATGTGGTATTTTAAGGATCGATTTATATATAAAAACAAAAAATAGATTATCTTTAATTGGGATTCCTGAAGGAAGTAAATTTGCCAAAACACCTCATTTTTTCTGTATCTTTCCTTTCCAGAACACTGAATAAACAAAAAGGGATTATTGTGTTTTCAAGGGGAAGATATCCCTCAGACAAAGCTTAACACGGTTTACACCTCATTTATTAAAACAGATAGGAGAAGGTTTATCAGAACTTAAAGGTATGCTGGGGGAAAATGAGCGGCATAAGGAAGTCTACAAGTTTGTAAACTTACAGACTTTGGGGCTCAGATCAGGGAGACTGAAAAGAAATGCACCAGTCTGGGATGCCTTCCTTTGTTCCTGGCCAGCAACCAAAAGGGAGCTCAGTACACCTGCTGGGGTACAAGAGTGGTTCTTGGGTAATGCAGGCTTAATCCTGCAGCCTACTGTTTTTTAGCTAAAGCCAGAAAACAATCCTGCAGCGGTAACTATGAAACACTTTGCCAGATGCCCTGGCAAGATCTTTATCCCAGTTGGGTCAAGTTAGTCTCATTTCTGTTAACTGTGATCAAAATCCTTTATCAGAAAAGACCATTGCAATTAAATTTCTTTTCCTGTTTCAGAGATATCAAGGCCACAGAGGTGCAGGTGAGGCTCTATAAATGACCTTTATGGTTCAGAGGGTGAGGCAGTCACAGGCGGTGTTTCATGCAGTGTCAACCCATTAGCACTGAGCGATGTGTAGATCACACCAGTCCTGCAACTGAAAAAGAAAAAAAAAAAAAGTTTTTTTTCAGCATTCTAATTCCTAAGATGAAGGAGCTTCGGGTGCTGTAGTTTTTTGTTATAAAAAAGCCTTTCTTTCTAAAAAAGGTGGTACTCTAAGTAGTCTGACAGGCAGAAATTACTCAAAGATCAATGCTGGTATCTAATTTCAGAGGAAGCGTTCATTAAAGTATTTCTTGAGTTCCATAGGTATATAACTGCTCTGAGGGAAATAAGAATCATTTCCCATTATCTTCTTCCTTACACCTCCGAGTCACACTACATGTAAATACAGACTGTTTTATCACAGTTCCAGGTTAGTGTTTTGTGTCATGATAAACACTGGGCGAAGAGCACTGCCCTTTTTGTATGGATTTGATTTTATTCTCACTTAAATCTTTCAGGTCGTACAATCAGAAAATCATACACATTTAGGACTGACAGCTAATATTTGATACAGCGGAAGAGAAAGCTAAACAAGGAATACCAGCAAGACCAGTTAAAATGTTGCTGCTAACATTCAAATCTGCTAAACAGGTTTGATTTGGAAAAAGTTTAAAGTCAAAATACAAAGTGGTATGGCTGCAGGTAAAAATGTCACATCCCAGATGTATCCTAGTGGTGTTTCTGTATGAAAGGATATTTTACCTTAAATTCATTAAAAAAAAAAAAAAAAAAAAAAAGGGGTTCTTAAAAAAAAAAAATGTCAGGTTTACCTCCGGAAATATCTATTCAGTGGCAGCTTCCCAGCATCTCAAATAAAAGCAATCTTGAGAAAAGGATTCACAAGTATCATATTGGGTAGATTGCAATGCAGAAATGGTTAAAGACGCTGGAAAGTAAATAGTTCCTAAGTTTACTGAGGGGCTCTGTATATATTTGAATGATTTTGAATACAAAATCAGTTTATGTACATTCAAAGTGTTTATCATGTTACCAAAACATATTTACAGCTTGTTTCCACAGAGTAAAAAGTCCCTACCCTTCACCAGCTGTGTGTTTAGGATGTGGAGCTGTTCTCAGATTGCCTATGTCTGGACATTAAGATGTGAATTAACAATGTAAGGTCTTTTACTACAAGTAATTAACACAGCAGAGGCAGCCCAGCTGTCTGAACCGTGATTTCTGAATTTCACACGTATTACAAATATATTTACAAAATAGATTTTCCTGCATGAGCCATCTGCTACACCATTTTTTAAGTGCACTGCAAACTTTGATTTTTTTTTTCTACTTTTTTCTGGGAAAAGCTTCTTAAAGCCTTTCAAGTTACTTGAAAGGGATCAGCAAGCAATGCAGGTCTGGCTAATATGGTCTACCAGATTTCCAAAGGGCTTCTCACTGTGTCCCTTAGACACTTAAAAGAAGTTTCAAGCCTGAAAGCGTGACTGAACTAGTAAAGCCTGCTTAATTATTGATAGATAGGAAAGGGGTGTGGGGGGGATGAGTTAATAGTTAACTCCTGCAGAGGAGGGAAGTTGCCAACACAGTTCTGCAGAGATCTGTCCCAGCAGGTGGGTTGTCCAGCAGTGATGTAGCTGCCAGAACTCTTCAGGGACATTTTGACCCTGAGCAACAGGGTACAAACACAACAAAATTCAATGTACGTGTTTACCTGCAGAAATCCATGTTCCAGCTTTCAAGAAGGACGAGAAAGAAGACCCTGAACACTCCAGCCCTGCCAGGCTCCATTCAGTGCCTGGCAGAATTGTGATTATCCCGAGTTACTGAGAAACACCTGAACGACAGTGCAATCCTTGGTCACAGCCAATGGGCTCACAAGGGGGAAGTCCTTTTGAACTTAACCTGTGGACAGCCAATGACATCATGGATGTCCAGATTTCTGACAATGCAATAAACACCAATTGCTATGAATCATAGTTTTTGAATGTTAGAAAACAGTACTCTAGACATATGCAAGGAGCTGGTAGGAAGCAAGGTTACGGAACCTGAATGTATAAAGGATAGGATTTTCAATAGCAGAGAGGCGGACGGTATTTTGGAGAATTTCCACATTTCAGGTGTTTCAGGAGCTGAAATAAAAATCTGGGAGAGAAAGACAGCAGAAGGCTGCAGGGCTGCTCTCCAACCTTTGGGAACATAGACAAGCTCCAAACATAACTTCAGAGCTGTGTATTGCTCTGCATGAGAAGCGAATTTTGCTTCTGCAGAAAGCAACAACCACGGTGGCTGTCCACCTAGCTTAGTGTACGTGACAGCGCATGAACCTAACTGGAGTTACCTAATTCATTGCCCACATGCAGTAGATCTGTAACGAATTGTGTGTTATTGACCTGCAGATGCAGAGAGCTGCCATCTCAGTTACCACAAGCATGCATTACTGTTTTCATACTGCTGTTAAGGACCACACGTGCATTAGAGGTCACCGTAAGCCTTACTTTAGCAAACATAACTATTAGCAGCCAGCATTCTTTGCCAAATGAGAAGAGCAAACCAGAGTTTCCAGAGTTTTCTTCCTTCTGCAGTAAATTATTTTCCCCAGAGCAGGGAAAAGATCCAGAGCAGTCTGCTGCCAGCTCCAATGGAAGTCGGGTCTCATTCCTTGTCCTGATAAACCTCTGCTACCTCTAACAAAGCAGAATGTGGTTTGCTGGGAGATGTTATCAAACCGGTGTAGTTGGGAAAATTGGGTCAGCTTTTGGGTGCTTCTACTTGGAAATCTGAGGAAGGGCTTGGGTGCCTTAAAGTTTAGCCATTCCTTCATATCACACTCACTGTTTAATAAGACAGATTACCCCTTCATTCCAATCCATGCGCAGTCTTTGTCCTTACACTCGCACTTTTACGACAAAATATCATTCTGGCAAAGACACAAGGCAATCATTTAATAACGATTCAATGGGTCATATTACTGATGAGATTAGCTGCTAGCTCTTATATTTTAAATGTTTGCTTGCAAACACAACACCAAGAAAAGGGAGAGTTTACCAAGAACAAAACTGTGACTGTAATCCTGTCAAATGACATTTATAAACCGAAACTCAAAAGGCTGTTTTCTACATCACTCTACATCAGAAGTGCTTTCTATTTATGCACATGGCCCAAAATCTTAAAACTTTCTTCTTTTCCTTGGCAGTTTGCTGTTCTTCCACTCCGTACCCAGGACCTGGCTGCTTTGAAGAGGGGTGTGTGCCGTCTGTGCAGGTACAGCATAAGGAAATCCAGCATCCACCTTACCAGCCATGAGATGAATGAAGGACAGGTGAACTCTGCACCGTCTGAAAGCCCCCTGCAGACACAGGCACGCACATCCACGCACGCAGACACGCTGATGCGTGTCCGCAGCGTCTGGGGTCTGCGTGTTCCTATCAGGAGGTCTCGCCGTGGTGTAGCAGCAGCACCACCTCACGACACACGCCTGGAGCCCTCGCTGGCCTCGCTCACGCTGCACGCTCCTGCTGCACACAGCAGGGCCGAAGCACGGCTGCTGCCGTCTGCTCTGGTCACCCCAGCTGACGAACTGCTCGCAGATCATTCTGTTATCTTCGTGGGTGACCGCGGTCTGCTCCGTGGGAGCTACGTTTTTGCAGGCACAGCGCAGCAGTGCGGCGTGCTTCCGTGAAGAACTGCAGGACTACAGGAAGGAAGAGTCTGGTCAGTCGTCTCTCAACGGAGCCCTGCCTTGAGGCCTGCAGCATAAATGCAAAATGCTTGTTTTCAAAAAGCTGGTTTTGATTATCCACAGCCTCAGAAGTAAACAAGAAATTTACTTGGAATTTACAAGATCTCTTCTGTTTAGAAGAAATTGCAGAAAAAACAGTAATATTTTAATGTTTCTATTCTTCCTTCTCTCACCCCTTTCTGTAGATACAGGGTGACAAATGCAAACCTACAACAGAAGAAGTCACATGCACTTTTCCAGGTGACAGATGAAAACATATCCTTTGAACACTGTTGTCCCAGACAATGCAAGAGCACAAGGACTCCCAAGCCACTCTGCACTGCGTTTGCTTGATACAAGAGCCAGCAAGCACAGCAATGCAAGAGGCCACCTGTGCCACATCCTCCAGCCCTCCCCAAACCTCTGCACGGCAGTGGCACAGAGGAGTGCAGTCCTCAAGAAGTCAAGACAGATACATCACGACCACAGAGCCGGCTGTGAGCTGAGCTCCCTTCCCTCAGGAGCACCAGGTCCCGTCAGACAGCCGAAGATGGTGGCAGCTGGGGTGGTGCCAGGCATTTCCAGCTGCCGCTGCACGCCTGCTGCAGCCCCAGGTGAACCTGGCTGAGGTTAAGCAGTGTGCCCTGTGCCCCTCCCTGACATGCACCCAGCTTGGCAGAAACGCTGGCATGGTCTTATGCCCAGTTACGCCTGGTCCAGAAATTCAAAGCTCTGCACAGAGAAACGTTCTGTTTCAAACGTGAGTTTGACTACAGACCAGGCCATCAGCCCCCCCCTGAACGGTGCCTCAGCCGGGATTTCAGCAGCACCGCCTTTCGTAGGTCAGTTCTTCCTGCTTTTCTGATTCTGAGTTCTGAAAGTTCAGCACTTTCTACACATGCCAGAAATTCCATGCACTTAAGTAATTATTTTAATAGTGCTTAGAACTGGTGAGAGGCTGCCCTGGACTACCTATGCTACATTCAAGCACAAATGTTTTTCTCCGTGAGCCCTGCTGCGTCCTTGCTGTCGTTTCACCACCTCAGCCACCCAGCCTTCCAGCAGATGTGCAGCAAGCACTGCAGCCTTCTGGTCCCGCAGCAGAACACTACACGCACAGACATAATTCTCTGTGGGTACTGTGCATTTTATATTATTTTAATCCCTAAAAGTCATGTTTGTCTGTCATCTCCACCCCCTCCAATCAAACAAGCATGCTGTTCTCTTGCGGCCACACTTTTCCCGCTGAAGGAGATGCGAGTCGTCTTCTTTATTAGCAGTATAAACAGCCTCTGTGCTGACTCTGTTCTCGTCCTGTTTATAAGGAAAACCAAAAGATGTGAAAAAACCTTTGAGCCTAAGATTCACTTTTTGCTCCAGTTTTAAGGTCTGAATGCACCAGGTGTATTATCAGTGTAAGACAATCCTAGACATCACCATTTTTTTAATTAAAAACCTGTGCTGCCCAACTAAAACCACATCCTGCTGTGCTAGCCCCACAGAAATAACTGCACTTGCACACAGCATGTGTTGCTGTTGGTCATTTTTTGCTGTCAGGTGTCAAAGCCTTGTGAGGGAGGGGGCACAGAACTTCATTGTGAACATTGAAGCACAGTGAAGCATCTTCTGCTGCCTGCATCCCTCAGCACAGAAGCGCAGCAGTAAAAACAACGACTCTGCGTGGCTATCCGTGATGACCTTCGTTATTTGGAGTTAGGAACTAGCGTATGCTAGGCCAGTGAACTATACCACAGCGTAAATGCAGGAGCCACAACTCCATCAGAGCAGGGTTTCGTACAAGTGTTGTGGGAAGATGAAGGGCAGGAATAGGTAGATGAAAGGCTGAGTGAGGGATTTTGGCATTAGAGTTATTTCTGTTACCATAAAACTCAACTCCAAGGAAATGAGCAAGTCTGAACTTGTATAAATTTTATTTTGTTTGGAGAGGGTGTTCAAAAACAAAAATATATTGTATGATATAAAGCCCTTCATGACATCTCAAAAATAATACACTTCTCTCTTTTCCTTTGTTCACTCTTTAACTTAACACAATATGATCATGATCAATTTTTCATTACTCAGATTACTTTCTAAAACCAAGGCAATGATAAATTTCACAGTTTCTTTATGTGTGTTTATATTTATTTGTATTTCTGGAATTGAGAACCTTGGCTTCCATTTACAATTTTAGATATTAAAGTTTAAGAGGAAATTCAAAACCAATGCAACCACTAGGGCATCTGGCATTGAATGGGACATTTTCTCAATAAAATATAGATAGACCATTGTTGAATAAATAGGAAATGGAAACACTAAAATGAGAAAAATAGCACAAGCACTCATTAAAAAAAAAAGAGTTTTAGAAAACTTCTAAAATTTTCTTTAGTACAGACATTTTTATATGGCTTAAGCAAGCAGAATAAGGATGAAAATGCAGGCAGTGTAACATCTCAAAATACCTTGTGTTAGCCAGCATTTCAGCATTTCTCATACCTCTGGGTGTCTCAACCAGACTGGAATGGTCATGAATGCTCCATCACAGCTCCCTATATACATATATTAAAGAAAAAAAAAAAAAAAAAAGCATACGTAAATATTAAGAACATACAAGTTACCAAAGCCTTCCGAGTCATAAGGTCTCAAAACAGAGTTTTGGTCATCACTTTGCATTCACCTCCCTAATGCAAACATCTTTAAGCAGGGTAGCGCTGCGTTTCCGTTTTTACCGAAGTCCTAAAGATCCTGCACCATTGTTCACAAGAGACTGTAAAGAAACTGCTTTTGCAACACATCCATCAACACACAAACTGTGCTTTATGCTAGGGTATCAAGGCCAAAACAGCTGCGAGTGAGCCCCAAAATAGGGAACCAGCAAGGAAGACGGCAGGTGCAGCCAACCTCACATCTGAACAAAGCCACAGCCCCCCAGCTGACCCGCCCCAGGATACTGGCCGCACCACAGCCCCGCTATTCCAAAACATGACATATTTCAGCCTCCAAAGGCTATGAATTACACTTATTAAACCAGATACAGCTAACTATAACAATGGCAGGGTCTTTACTTGCCACAGGCCACCCAGAAGCGTGTCCTCAGGTGGCTGCGGACTGATGACAGATCAGTGCAGCCACCCTGCTCCTCACCACCCCTGGCCACATGCAGCTGGCAGGGTAGGCAGGTTCCTCTTCCTTGGCAGTATATACTTACAGTGTAATCTCCCACTTCACTGACCTTTGCACTGGTCTGTATTTGTTCTCAAGACGACTGAACTAATTCCTCCCTTCCCCCTGGCGTTTTCTGAATCTGGACAGTGATTTTGTGATGACAGTCCACAGATGATGTTTTCCAGGATAAATAAAAAAAGTGTACCCAGATCAGGGTGTTGACAGAAGGCAGGAAATAAATTAACATTATTATTATTATTATTATTGTTATTATTATTATTATTATTATTATTATTATTATTATTGCAAGTGCCTGCAGGGGAAAAAGTGTTAAGCCTTCAATTAAAGATGGAACTCTGACACAGCTGCTAATGAACACCTGATTTACACTGCAAATTATTACAACAGGAAGAACGAAAAAAAAAAGCCATAATGCCTTTGAGGAAACACTATTATAATGTCCATGGCTCTACAAGAGTCATCATGGGAAGAAATAACTGAGTAGATGATGTGATATGATAGCGTGTGCTACCAGGAGTGAGCTTCACATTGTTCGGCAGAAATCCACAGTAAGGTTAAGCATCTTTAGACTTTCGTACACAAAGAGTTAAAAGTCGTTGCCAATCAATGAGCAGGGAAGGCTAATATCTGACATGGCCTTTGAAATGCAACAGCTCCTGGACTACTTCATTCTACTTCAACACTACAAAGCCCATAGGGAAACAGTGTGGTACAAACACAGAAACCTTCCAGTCTTGCTCAATGACACCCACAACCCATCTGTGACTCATGCAGCCCCCTCTCCTCTGAATGGTTCTGAACAAGGCTCCTAAATATGAATTCTACAAAGCATCTCTTTGATAAGAATAAGAAATCAAGCATAAGAAATCAGCATTAGAAATCAAGTAGAGGCGGCAGGAAGGCAGCATGGCTTCAAAAGG
Organism: Alectura lathami; assembly: GCA_013399715.1. NCBI lineage: Eukaryota > Metazoa > Chordata > Aves > Galliformes > Megapodiidae > Alectura > Alectura lathami. The sequence goes on from VXAV01003892.1 coordinate 25,092, forward strand.
ACCTGATGGTTAAATTGAGGGAAAAGAAGGAAATGCACAGGCAGTGGAATCAGGGATGGGTGGCCTGGGAAGAATACAGGGATGTGATCTGGCTGTGCAGAGATGGGTTCAGGAAAGCCAAGGCTCAGATAGAACTGAACGTGGCAAGAGATGTGAAAAACAGCAAAAGGGATTCTAGAGGGGTGTTAGTCAGAAGAGACAGGGCAAGGAGAGCGCACCCCCTCTGATAAATGAGAAGGGAGAACTGGCTTCATTGGGCACGGAGAATGCTGAGGTACTCAACAAACTCTTTGCCTTGGTCTTCACTGGCAGTCAGGCTTCCCACATCTGTGATGTCCCAGAACCTCTGTATGGGGGTCAGGAGAGTAAAATCCCTCTCACTGTAGAATTGCAAGTCCAAGAGCACCTGATGGGACTGAACATGTACAAGTCTATGGGGCTGGATGCCATGCAACACAGGGTCCTGAAGGAACTGGCTGCTGTGGTTGCTGAGCCGCTCTCCATCATCTTTGAAAAGTCGTGGCTGTCAGG
>VXAV01003896.1:0-23394 GCA_013399715.1 Alectura lathami
CTGGCTTCAGCCCTGAGGAGACAGATCGCCAGAACACGCGGAGCGAGGGAGACCGGACCCAGGTCTCTGCTTGGGGCAGGAGGAGTCGTCTCCTCCTTGCCCCAGGAAGGGCCAGCCCCATTAAGGTGGTCCCTGCAACCACCTGTATGGGAACCAGTGCCTTCCAGTACTTAATGGAGCTTAGAAACAGGAGGGAGAGCGACTTTTTACATGAGCAGACAATGATAGGACAAGGGGGAATGAATTCTAAAGAGAATGAGGGGACATTTAGGTCAGATGTTAGATGGAAATCCTTTGCTCAGAAGTGGTGAGGCCCTGGCCCAGGCTGCCCAGAGCAGCTGTGGGTGCCCCATCCCTGCAGGTGCTCAAGGCCAGGCTGGATGGACCCTGGGCAGCCTGGTCTGGTGGGAGGTGTCCCTGCCCATGGCAGGGGTTGGGACTGGATGGGCTTGAAGGGCTTCCATCCCGAGCCATTCTGTGATTCTATGAAAACCAAAACTGTGCTCATGTGTTCCAGTTTGAGGTATTCCTCTCAGTTTAAGTAGGGCAGACTACTCAATAGGCTTAAGATATCTGTATATCTCTTGGTATGGTTCTGATTTTAGACTTCTGCACTTAAAAAGCTTTTTGTTTATTTCTGAAGTTTTGAGGACCCTAAATAGGTCTGTGTTTGGGGAATTAAGTTGCGTTAACCATTTGTTTGCCATTTCTATGTGCACAATATAAGCTCCTGCTTTTGACTGCTTGGATTTTCAAAATCTCCAGAGATAGCAGAGGACTTCACATCGTGGCAAAAGACTCATGGGAAGAGCCCTTCCTGTGGCCCTTGGAGAGAGTCCCCTGAAGCACGTTCAGAAGTATGACTGGCAGTAATGTTGAGTTTGTACTGCTGAATGAAATCTTGTTTGGATTCTGGGTGCGAGTCAGCTTGTAAGCAGTGCTGCAACCAGGTTTGAAGGAATCCCAGTACCTCCTCAGGCTGACAGATGTCTTCCGAAGTCAAGTGTAGTTCTGCAGATCTGTGCTCCTAAGATGCAGAGTAAGCGAATGTGTTTGTTAGCTGCCGTTAGTAGCTCACTTCCAGTGTATTTTCTTTTTCTGCAAAAAGAATGGGTGTTGATGTGGTGCCACATTTCTCTGTCAACAGCTGACCTTCAGCGCCTTTGTAACAAGATGACAAATAACACAGTGGATTTAATTTTGATCTAATTATATGGTGCCACTTGGTAACGCTGTGGAAAGCTCTTTTCTTTTTTTGGCTTAATGCAAGCTCAGGTTGCAGTGTTTAGTGTAGCAGCAGTCTACAAGGGCAACTTTGGAACAGTTTTATTTATTTGGGTTTATAAAGTGGCTTATGCAAAAATAAGGAATGGTTTTACAAAGCAGTTGTCATAGACTAAATATCAAATTCCCCAAGCATCTCTTCCAAAAACCCTGTTAAATTCTCTTTCTATTCCACAGGGAAAGCCTGAGAAAAAAAAAAAAAAAACAGGCAAACCTTTCAGTATAAGCTGAAGGAAGTTAACTGCAGATGAAGGAGGAATGGAGTTGAGGTTCCCAGGAACACCGTCCTCCTCTGGTGTTTGCTCTGGTGAACGGTTAGCTGGGAAATTCCAGCTGCCGCAAATGTGAATGGACAGAAAGCCAGTCAGCCCACGAAGCACACGCATCTTCCAGAAGAAAATCATTTAGTTAACTGGTGTGTAGATGGGAAATGGCTGGTTTATTAAGACAGGCACGTGCCCTCACACGTGCGCCAAGTGAAGCCAAGGTGCCCAGCTGTGCATGTGTGCCGATATTGGTGGAGACGCTCCGGAGAGGTGCTTGTGTTGCCAAGGTCAGAATGCAGTCTGTGCATCAGCCTGATTGAATTAGCCACAAGCCCTTTGCTTTCTGTTCAGTTGCACAGTTGCATCAGCAGTCCCCATTCAGCCTTTTAATGTATAGAGAAAATGGCAGTATTAGCTCTTTAAATCCTTGATTTTATGAAAATATAGCAGTAAAACCAAATATTATATGTCTGTGTGACTTCATATAATATGCACAGTGCATACCATGTGCAGGGCAGGTGGTACAACCTAGCCCATTGCTGGAGGGAAGTAGCATGTCTGAATTTTCTAAAATCTCTCCTTTCTTAACCCCTACATGCTAGAATATTGTAAGAATTTAATAAAAAGCATTGGTCTAGTAAATTGGTCCAGACAGTTCCTTTCTCCAGCTTCCAGCTTTTAATCATGGTCTGTGTTTTCATGTAAATAAAAGAGCAAGTTATATAAGCAATTTGACTAATATCAGCCCCAGGCTTCTTTCTGCTGAAAGTTTTGCGGTCCTGGAGCAATTCTTTGAATCCCAAAGCTGTGTGTAACTGTATGATACAAAACCCAGCTCACCATATGCACTTTATATAATTGAGAAAATTTGCTTAATTTTATCCACTATTAAAACACAACTTTAAATGAGAAATGAAACTAATTAATAGAACAGACAACTCCTCCCAACTCTAATAAACCCTGTGTTTGTGTTTTGTTGGTGTCCAGCGGGGTTTATTCTATTAAGGACAAATGAATACGGCTGGGCACCCCAGCCCTTTGTCAGCATAACAAAGGATAGATGTAATAAAAGGTGCTGTTCGCTGACCACATGAAGTCAGACAAACAAACACGCGTTCTTCCTGCGATCTTTGGTAGGCGTCACGTCACACCCCTCTGACTTGTGTAGGAGTGGTAGATGGGTACGTCCACAGCAACCTGTGTATGGCGGGAGGGATGGTGCAAGGTGTTCCTCTTGCTTCGTTCTGGTGCTGGGCAGTGCTTCTGTGAGCCTTCTGCAGCCTCCCAGAGCAGCACCGCCTCTGCTCCAGAGGCCCCCGCTTCAGGATGCTGAGGTTGTGGTTTCAGCCTTATGAACGGGCTGTTGCATCCCGAGCGGTACTGGATCTGTGTTCATATTCAAAGAATCTGTAAGCATTTAAATCTCTTAGAACTTTCTGGAGTTGCTTTTTTGTATACCCAGTTGTCCTTGTAGGTTCTCCTTTTGTGCTGTCTAGCCAGAGCCAGAATGGGTGCAATCCTGGACTCACTGCTGTTAATATTAAAGAGTTAGATAATGCCCACCATTTCCCCCACTGATATTCATTGTACTCCAGTGATGTCAGAAAAACAACATATTAGTCATCCTTTGACCCTTTTGAGGCCTAGAGTTACATCACTGGCACATCCAGTTCCGTCACCACTAGAATATCAAAGCACCTTGTGTACGGCAGGGAGAGCAGTGAAGGGCAGCAAATCTAGATCTTGCTCTCTCTGCCTTGAGCCATCTTTGGAAAGCAGGCAGCGTGCAGTGTTGTCTTTACCTGGTGGATCACCCAGTCTTCCCTGGGCACTCTTGTACAATACCTTGTATCCTGAATATCTGATCAGATCAATCAACAATTCTCACAGTTTGGTACAAGCTGAATTTGTCACACATGCAGCATGCAAGTCACAGTCTACTTTATCAGCAGCTAGCAGAACAATTTCTCATTACAACCTTCATCTTTAAACCTGACCTGCTGTTCCCATCGCTGGACTCCTCAGTGAGCTGCTGGCTTCTCTGCGTCCTCCCAACACATGGGTGAAGTTGGCGGGGTGTGCCAAGCTGAGTGCTGCTGCCAGCTCTCGGGTCTGCTCCTGCATGGTGACCTGGGCATGGAACAGCAGAGCAAGGAGAAGCTTTACCTGTCTCTGGATGGCAGATATTTGAATTCAGGAGTATTGCAGGGCTGCATTTCTGCCTGCTGCTCGCTGCTTTGGTCCCTGGCAGCAGCACCAAGCACCTGCGGTGCCAGGGCACCCACCTGCTGCCGCCCCGTCCTGGTCAGCAGTGCTGATGGCATGTTGGACGTGAAGCTCTCACTTCCTGGGCTGGTGAGCTGCCTGCCCTTGTGCCAGACATTGCACCTGCAGGTGGGTGCATGTCTGAGCAACGCGCGCTTGCTGTTCTTTTTGGTTAATTAACCAATTTAATCAAGGTATCAATTAAAATACTTCTCGCTGTTTCTCTCCAGTGCGGAGGGTGCTGTTTCTGATGGTTAGGGTGAGCAGCATGCTGTCACTTTTCCTGTCACAATAAGCAAATAAAATGCGTAATTGATTACTGTCTGAAAAGTTTTTCCCAATAAATTAATTTCCTTTACTTCATTAACTCTGCTGACCAGATACTAGGAGGGCACTCTGAACCCTGCTCTGTGGAATATGTTTTAATTTTGTACTCGTGGTCATGGCGGGCAAATTCACCTCCCAGTTAATAACTGATGTAACAAGATAGTGGAAATAATGTGTTTGATTAAAATATGTTCAAAACAGGTTCACTGTTAAGAAAACCCTCTGGTAATTCAGTGTTGGAAATTAAGGCAGTAAGAAGCTTAAACAAGATTTCAAATCTGTATTTGACCTTTAACTGGCCTCAGCAAGGCAGAGCTGAATTAGCACAGTGCATCTAAACAGATTTTGATTTCCAGAATGTTGTGTGAGCCTTGATAGCATCCTCCAATTTTGCAAGCCATGGTGGAGAAATGAGGATTGCCCCCCCCCCCCGCACCCTCCTGCCCCGTCTGCATGCTGGTGATGTAAATGGTAAGGGAACATTTCCCTCTCTTTTATGGGCTTGTGCTTGAGAGTGCTAGATCTGATACCACGCTCTCTGGCTGTACTCACTTGGCATATAAATTAGGGTTTATAACACGGTTTAACTCTTCCAAATGATTGCAGGGTCAGAGGTGACTGCTGCTTTATGGTGTGGTTTCAAGCATAGAATATTGGGATGTTTTAGTCCTGGTAGGAAAGTTTATGATAAGAGCTTCCTCTGGTAACACAGTTTTTAGGAGGAGGATAATTCTGTGCATCCCGGTAGCTGCAGTAAGGTGAAGAATAACTTCTTTCTTATTTAGTCATCAAGGTACTTTAGGATTTTTCCATGCACAAAGCTTGCATTAACAATTGGAGTATTGGTTAGTCTCACCCGTCTGCTGCAACGATCCAGGAGCCCACAAGAGAAGGGTTCCCTACTCTGGATCTTCTCTAGAGCAGGAAGAAAAGAGGTTTATGCAGGTCTGAAGTGCGTGTAACAAAGCATTACAGGTAGGTTTCAGGGTTTCGGGTCCCCATGTCTTCTGCCAGATGTGTGCAAGCCAGGACAGTGAGTGAAAACTGCTGAGGGCTTTTCTTCTTTTCCTCCATCTTTTCTGCTTGCTCTTGGAAAGGCAGGGGCACTTTGTTACGCTCCTGAAGCCACCTCCTGTCACAACCATGCACAGAGAAAACATTTGCATTTTCTTTTGCATATGCGTAACTGCTCTTTGTTAACGTTTGTGAAGTTCTGTAGGTAGGTAGCCTCCAAACAGTTTAAAGCTGTGAGCTGTGTGCCTCACGGTGTTGCATAGCTGGGCAGCTGCCTCCTTTCAGTGCCTCTGGAAAGCCAAGCTGTTATCTCCACACGGTAGGCAAGCTTACATTTTTTGGCATATTTCAGTTGTGTCTTGCAGCTATGGCCGCCTTTTCCTTTACTTTGACTTCCTTGTTCAGTATCTGTACCATCCACCTCCTTCTGCTCTTGTGCCTCATCTGCTCTTCTTAACCTGTGTATTCAGAGTTTCCTTCGTGGCCCCCTGAAGTTGGAGGCACTGGAACAATTCCTGTCCCCATGGTGGGCTTGGAACCCAGAGTGTAGTGTCCAGTGGAACTGAGGCATCCCAATTTGCTCAGTTGATGCTAAAGTAACAACAGGGCAGGGCATGACTTATGGTCCTAAACAAAAAGAAATTCTTGGTGATAACTTACCTGAGAAGGCTCAACACTGGTGGTTTCTGGAATAGGCTGATAGTGACAAAGGGTGCTGCAGAACAGACTCTGCTTTTGTCTCTTCTTTGAAATGTTTCCTGAAGGAGAGCATGGCTGAGCAGTGGCTGCTGTCACCCCATGGCAGGTCCCAGGGCACTTGTTCTCCCTCCAGAGCTGCAGAGACCACCAGGGTAAGGGAAAGCAGAGCAGAGAGGGAGGTCTCTAGTGACAGAGGGAGGAAAGAGAATTGGATACCTACAAAGGAATTTCTTGAAACAGTTTCTGTGCGCAGTTTCTGTGCAGTGGACTTGGAAAGCAAATCTCCCTACAGTATTCCTGCAATTCCAGGCATGTTCCCAGCTGCCCTGACACTGCAGTGTGCTGGGAGCTTGGGAAGGGGCTCAGGCAGGACCAGTATGTTCCCCACAGCAGTCCCCTCCAGGGTGAGCACCAGTCTGGGAGGCAGCACAGCCCTTTTGGATGCTGTCAGCGAGGACAGAGACTGAGTGCAGCCTGGCACTCACCTCAGCAAGCTTATTTTGTTGACCTCATTTGTGATTTTTTGGTTTGTTTGCTTGTTTTGACTAAGGACAGTGAAATTGATACAAAGGAGCTAGAATTGGCCTGGGCATAGGGTTTATCATCAGAATTTAAGTGCAGGGCTAAGAGTACTACTTCTGTCTTCATAACTCTTCAGTTTATCTAATTTGCCATGCTTGTGGTTTCTCTGAGCTTTTGTTTAAGAACACAGGAGGGTGTGAGTGTTTATGTACAGAAGTTTAAAAAATGAATTGCCTAAGAAAATCCCTTAAATATCAGGAGCAATGAGACCCACAAGGATTATTTTTTATTTCTTTTTTAAAAATTACAGCAGCTTATTTGGGTCAATGAAGAACGCCTGCTTTTGTTCAGACAAACTGTGACTGGGCCATGAAAAAACATCGCAAGGATTGTTAAGGGATTTTTAAGTTCCTGCGAGGAACACCCAGGAGGCTTTCAGAACTTCTTTTTTAGTATTCTGAAGTTGTTTTATATTGTGCTTGGTCTTTATATGGAATACCAGAGCTGTCTATGCTTCAAACTCTAATTGAGTCGGAGGCAGTTGCTGGGCGCAGCAGAGGGAAATAGCACTTTACAGGTGTCCACATTAAATGATCCAGTGGCCCCCTTCTGGTCATAAAAATGTAGAATTTTTTTCCCATTATCCTCAAATGTAAAATACATACTGAGCTTTTTGTTAACCTTTAAATCAAGTTACAGAAGGTGCTGAAAGCAAAACCCAGAGTTTTATACTAGATTATGAGATGTGTGAAGAGAATGAAAACAGGAAACAAAGCGTGTCTAAAATGAGCCCATACCCTGCATGAGAGAGCTAAATCAGTATCGTACATTGTCAGACCCAACTACAACACAAAGCACAGAAAACGGCTTCATGCCGCTCAGGGCCCTCTGCTCGCTGCATCGCCGTGGACCTCTCCCACCAGCAGGTGGGGCCTGGTCAGCCCAGAGGCAGGAAGCCTCTTCTGCTCCATGGACACATGGCCTGGCCCACTCAAGACCTCCTGTGCTTCTGGGACACCATGGCCTGGCTCCCTCAAGACCTCCTCTGCTTCTGGGACACCATGGCCTGGCCCGCTCGAGGCCTCCCGTGGTCCTGGGACACCATGGCCTGACCCGCTTGAGGCCTCCTCTGCTCCAGGAGCACCGTGGCCTGGCTTTGGTTTATGTGGCTGGCAACATTAATGCCTTTTGTGGGATCTAAAGTCACTTGTGGGTTTAAAGATGAATCGCATTTTTGTGGAAATCCTTGGTAAAGCTCAAGGGTACTCATAGCCGTGTGCATGTGCAGCGTGGCTCTGTGAGGCTGAGTGAGGTAGCAAAGAGAAGTCACTGAGGTGATGTAAACCAAAGATGATGTAGCAACAACAACAAAAAGTCTGTAGTTGTGTGCACCAGGTTTCTGCACAAAGCAATCTGTTTTGGAGCATCTCACACCTCAGAAAATGACATCTTCCAGTGGAACCACTGATGGGAGCCTGGGGTGCACTAGTGGTTGTTAGCTCAGGCTGCGGTAAGGACTAGCCAGGTGCATCTTCTGCTGCTCAGTCACATCTCCTGTTTGTTTGTTTGGTTGGTTGGTTGGTGGGTTTGTTTTTCCCAGAAATCCCCTGGAAAGCTGAGTTTTTTGCATGCATTAGGTCTGCCCTGTGTTGGGGTGTCTGGGCAGAGGTTGCCCTTGAGATGTAATGGCATTAACTTGAAGGCCCTGCACTGCCCTGGTGAGAGAACACCTAGCTATCTCAGGCAGATTTAGAAACTTGGGAGGGGAGGCGGAAGGAGAAAATGCTGCGCAATTGTTTGATGTGCTGATCAAAAGATAAACTAGAATCAAATTAAACCCCAAGGGTTTGTACAACCTTGCTTATGTTTTATGCAAGCCCTCCTGTACAAATGGAAATAAAACACTGTTACGTTTCAATGGCAGATGGTGTGCAAGTGATGAGCAATTTTTCCCTTTTTTATTCAGCCACTTAGGTTGTTGTTTTACAATTTCTTCTTACCTGTGCCTCTTCATTTCTGATCATTAGGCATATGGATATGGTACTTGCTACTCATTCTACCACTTTAAATTAGGAACATGGGCTTTTTGGGTAGTTCAAATTGACACAGCAGTGGTTCTCTCCTGAATTAAAACCCATGAAGGTCTGGCTCATGGTATCCCTTATGCTGGGGACTGTGAGCTTTCTACTGGCTTTCACTAATGCATGGCATATGCTTAGAAATATGGCGTGCCACTTCATAATGTAGAGAACAGCCTTATACAGTATTTATGCTCCCTTATTCTGAAATACGTTCGACGCTAATGGAACCCACTGTCTCCCTCTCAAAACTGACCAACTCAGGCTGAAGTCAAGAGCCACACATCGGATTCCCCCTGTCATTGCAGCACCTGGCTTTCACTGAAGTTTCCTCAAATGTAAGAGGCAGATGCACAAGAGATGCGGCAGTTGCTGCAAAGTCTCAATGCTGACATGAGCCATGAAAAATCCTTCCTTTTCCAGCCTCCATAGATTAACCCCTGAGCTTCACAGCCTGTGAGGCTCTTGTGTTTGGTGGGCTCTGGGTTTGTTAGTCTATGTTGTGGATATCACAGCAGACACAACAACTTCTCCTCCTCACATCTAGTGTGCTGGAGCCATTTCCCTCTTGGCATCTCATCAAAAGGCCAAAGGTGCACAGCTGGAGGGTGTGGAGGTGTTTGTTTTCATTTTTGTTTTATTCCTTGAAATGGAGGTTGGAAATCAAGAAGTGGACTCTGGCAAAGGCTGAGACAAAATCTCAAAATATGGCCAGGTATTTTCTCAAATGAAACACCTCTCAAATATTCTGGGTTGCCTAAAAGCACACAGGAAAGCATGCAAAAAAGCAGTTAGTCTCAGGTATGAACAAGCCCTTAAAATATCTTAGAACTAGGAATCGACAGTGCTCCTGGTAAACACGGAGCCTCTTATAAAGCAAGAGTATCGATCTTCTGGCTCAGAGTACAGCTCAGGAAAGGCTATTTCAGGAGGCATGTTTGTGCTGGCTGCCTTTTGCTTGTGTCTTGCTTGCAATTTAGTTGAGAGTTCGGCTGTGTGAGTGAAACAAAGAAATACCTTGGCCTGTGCCAGGAGAGCCATACTGAATGTACGAGATGGTTTCTCTCTCAAGGGCTACACTTCCAACTCTTCTTTCCACATGTCAGGAATCAGTGTTTTCCTTGGACAAGGGGCACTGTCAGTTTGCCACTGATGTCAAATTTCTGGTTCTTTATCTTATCATAAAGTACTGTAAGATGTTTTTATGAAGGCAGCTATTGTCATAACTACTATGCTCATTTTACTTGCTTTGCTGTATTCCTGGCCTTTTGTCTTTTGTTAGCTGGCAGATGGAATACTAAAAAAGCTCATTGTGGGTTGAATCCACAAAATAGCAATAAAGGAGGGGTGTAGGCAGGGTATCTCCTTTTTGATGATACTCTGTTTGCCTCCTTGCTGATGCCATTGAACCTGATCTTTGAGAATACCTCTATGCTGGCCCTGGATGCTCTGCTCCTGCAGGACAAGCATGCCCTTCAGCAGGGCACAGCTGCACCTCGCTGGCAGTCAGCTGTTGTAGTCCTTGCATCTGCTAAGGCTGCTGCAGCTGGGTGGGTGCAATGGATGGAAAGGTGCAGCACAGGTCGTGGCTTGTAGTGTAATGCCGTAAACGCTGTGTAAAGGAGATGGCTTTCCCCTGCGCTAGGTGTGCCCTGGAGGACGTGCAGAAGTGCACTCTTCGGTACGGCACTTGTCTTCCGAGCATCTGAGTATGCTGGGCATATTTAAAAGAAAGCATTAGATGAATGGAAACTGGTGAGAGATACAAGGGACTGTAGCTGCTCGAGACTGTCAACTCTAAACTGTTTTTTAATCTTTAAATTGATTTTTTTTATCCTTTAAATTCCCACTGCCATGGCAATCAGCGTACAGACGGTGATAATATGGAAATGCTGACATTCAGAGAACCTTCTTCTGTCACAAAAATTCTGTATGAAGATGGAGTTTTGCGATTCTAGAGCTGAATATACTGCATTTTACTGGCTTGTGCAGGTGGCCCTTCTTACTGCATGCCTGTCAGTCTTAGCACAAGGACCCACAAAGAAGAGCAGCCTGGTGGCTGAAGGGCAGATATGAGATGCAGGAGCAGTAGATGCAGTTTCTGGCTCTGTTGCAGAATTCCTGCGTAAACTTGAGCAAGTCAGTAACCGTCTGTGCAGAGCTGCCTTCACCTGCCCTTCTCCTGTCATGTGCAGTTAGGCTGTAAATTCTTTGGCATGGGAAAGACTTCTTTCAGAGCTAAGAAAGCTCTTCTGTGTGTCGATACAAGCATCCAGCCAGAGTCTATCTTAGGCTGGTGGCTGCTGGCAGTTGTGAAATAATGGCTGGTGAGGAGCAAGAATTTCCCCATCCCTTCCCTTCAAAGGCTCCCTTGGAACAAGGCTGGCAAGGGCCAGGCATCAGCCCAGCTCCTTCCAAACCATCTCTTCGCTGTCCCTTCTCTCTCCAATACATTCACAAGGAGATTGAAACTCTTCCTTGTCAGTGGCATGGAGGAGATTTGCTTGCGATTAGCCCTTGCTGTGGAATTCTGACAGCGGCAAAAGATGCAGCGCAGTCTGAGTGTTTGAGCAGCCCTTACACACACTCCTGGGCAATAAGGGCAATGAATGGTTGCGAGCTGTTAGCAAATGGGGGCCAGTTGAATTGCTCTGGCTTGTACCAGGTAAGTCTTTGTGTCAGAACTCCATCCATTAATAACAAGCCATTGCTTTTGTCACTGAAAGTGAAGGTTACATTTGGGCCTGACATGCGACACAACTCGCACAGCCATCCTTGATGGTTATTCCAAAAAAGGTGGCTCTGGATGGGGGTCCATGGCAGAGATCAGGCTTTTCCTGGGAATAAGGGGATTTTGCATAGTGTAAGTGGGGTGCCAGCTGTGGATCGGCTGCTTCTAGCTGGGAGGAGCATGCACAAGAATGCCTGCAGGGAGTCAAGCCCTGCACAAAGCACACAATTCTTCCAACAAGAAATGTTGGGCACAGAAGTTGCTGAAGGCAGAAAGTTGCCATACCCTTTGCTTTGGACTGCAAATCTTGGCATTTCCCAACGCAGCGTGTCACGTTGCAATGAAAGTGATCCAGGAATTTCAAAAAACAAAAAGATCCACTTCTTCAATGTTGTTTTCCAAATGGTGAAGCAATCAGTGGTTTGCAATGAAGTATTTAATGATCAGGAGTAATCACAGCCATCTATCAGCTGTCATTGTCGTTTGGGGGGTAATAAACGGAACACAAGGCCTGCAGTTTAGTGGGGATGCGTCCTTTGTGGTCCTTCAGGACGGGCTGTATAGAAAGAGGAGCAATAAATTCACAAGAAAAAACAGCGTAACAAGAATTCAACATCACCATCAGTGCTTGGGGACTACAGGATATACACCAGTCTCAAGACGGGCTGTCAGAATTGCTTCTTGCAAAAGAGCAGTGGATGTGGGGCTCATAGGGCTGAATTTAAGTCAGAAACATTTACCCTTCTGTGTCCAATCCAGTGCTAGCAGCAGGCCTGCTGTGCCTTCTCTGTTGTAGGGTCATAATGCTGTTTGACAAGGCCTTTTTTTCTCTGGAAAACTTGGAAGAATTGTTCTTCCGTGCAGGTTCATGGAGATCATTTAGTGACACAGTCCTGGGACCTTGGTGGAGCTGAAACAGTATATGTGCAATAGGCCAGGAGTAACTGCCCAGGTGTTTTGCAGGGTGCTCTTACAGGATTCATTTTAAATCAATTTGTAAGTTGCAGTTCAGTGAAACATTTGATCCTGAAGAACAGCTCTACTCTGAAGAATGGCTGCACGCAACAGATGTGCGGGTAGGCTGCCTTGCGAGTCAGGCTTCCCGAAGGTAAGGGCAAAATAAGCAAATGTTGCTGTGTTTGCTATGCGCAAAGCCCTCTGCAGCTATCATGGGTTGGGAGTGCTGAGGGGAAGAAGCACCCCAAGCCATCTCCCAAGACTCTCCGGTTTGCAAACTGAACGGACAAGGAAGGATGCAGCTGTCAGCCACCAGCACGTGTACACACGTAGGTGCGTGTGTGCCCGGGCCTGCTGCAGACATGGGGCCAGCACCACTGCTAGGGCCGGAGCCCACAACTGCGTGTGAGCCGCCATGCGTGCGGAACAAATCACTGAAACGTGGTGAGATGAGGCTGCAGACCACGGTGCATTGCAGGTAGAACAGCTGCTGAGGAAGGCGGCGTGGGGATGTATTCAGTCAGTGCTTGGGAATTGGAGAATGCAGGTGACAGCTTTTGCGGTTCCAGGGGAGTGCTGGGGCACTGGGAATTCGGCAGGAAGGCTGTTTCTCTTGTTGCCACTTGAGTGATTCGGATGAAACTTGAGTGATTTGGATGAAACATGAAGACATCCAGGCTTAGCTCCCTGGCAGCTGAAAAGGGGCTGTGCGGTCCCTCGCTCAGGGGTCAGCAGCAGGGCGAAGAGAGGCTACAAGCAGGGTGAGGTGAAGTGCTGGTTCTTGAACTTCTCCCGTAGTGTTGCAGGGAGCTGAAAAGGTGTTTTGAAAAGGTTCCTGGTGCTTGCTGCTGGAAGCAAGCTGACAGGCAGATCATCTGAGGAGGATTTAATCTTATCAATAGCAGTGTGAAAAGAGGCACTGGGAAAAAGAAGGTGGGGGAGGCTTCCGATAGCTTCGGAAACAGGTCATGTATTTGATCTGCAGTACCCGTGGTGGGCTGAATACATGGGATTTTATCTAATCCTGCAAGGAAAATGTTTCCACCCCTGTCCAGAGCTTGGATGGGAGATGAGGAAGGCAATGCAGTTGTTGTTGGCATGTAGGAAGGAGTTTTGGGGCAGAACCAGGCTGCAGAAATGAAGCGAGTCAGGACTGCGTTTGGGTGCTGTGGTTTCTGTGGATCGAGGGCGGGTAGGGAGGGAGACATGCTGCAGTCTGAAGTGCTCTGGGTGGTTTACAAAGGCCTACTCCTCAGATGCTTCTTTGTTCTTGCTGTTGGATTGTTGAAGCCAATTTACTGACTTAGATGCTCTCTCTACATGTAAATTCCTTGGTTTTATACAGCCTAAGCGAAGAGATGCTAAAAACATTTGGACATCCAGTGCCGCATGCCAGGTGCAATAACCTACGGCCGAGTGGATGTCTGCTCTCAGAGCTGCTCCTAAACAGCAAAGAGCAAGCTAGCCCTTCTGTGTCCTAGTGAACATTTTCCCAGAGGGTAATTTAGAAGGAAACTTCAGTATCTTTTATTGCTGGTGGTAGATGAGATCTTAAAAACAACCTGAGCTCAGGAAACAGCCTGCTACTGTAAAGTCAACATAAAAACTTATGATTGCTTCAACCAAACCAGCTCTATTGGGAGCCATTAGACAGCGTGTGCTCTATCCTTGCAACATGATGTAATACCTACTATGGTTGGTAATATCAGTCTATCATCTATTAAAATAATTTAAAACAGCGTAAAATTAATGTATAACATACCTGGACTTCACACCTTTCCCTCCCATGCCATTCAGACTCAGTTGACATCTTACAAGAAATCCCAGTGCTGCGTGTGTGTGAAGTGCTCCATGTCAGCTGAATTAAGGAGGTCACGCAGAAGATGTCGAAGTCAGGGACACTTCCCTGGCAAGATACTGCCCCTGCTCCTCTGTGGTTACAGCTGCTTGCTCACTTTGTGCTGCCACGAGAGCTGCACTCAGGTCTCCACAGCCAAGCCCCACAAAGCTCCTCAGCTCCATGCATACAGCGAGCACCCATGGGCAGTTAGGTACCAGAATGCATAGGTATGCGTACCAGTTAGGTACCTGGGCTTTGGGCCCAGGCAGCAGAGGCCAGAAGTGCTTAGGGCTTTTTACACCCCAGGGAATACAAGGAATCTCACTCAGAGATGATGCAGTGCTCAGCCTGGGAGCAGTGCTCTGCGGTGGGGCGGCAGCTGGCCTTGCAGCAGGAGACACTCATGGGGGCTCTGCAGCATCCTGCGGGCAGGGGGCTGGCTGCAGAGCCCACCCAGGGGAGCAGGCATCTTCCTGCTGGCTCGGCAGCACCCCCTTAAAACCTATCGCTGTTCTTAAAGACACCACTTAGCAACCTGGTCTTTCAGAGAGGATTCACATGGTAATTTCTTTGCTGTTTTGAGCTGCAGCATGCCTGTCTTAGTGCCCTCTGCGGGGAGCAGCCCGCATCACTGGGTCCTGGCCGGGAGGCCCAGCTGGAAGCACCTTGTGGCCCTCCTTGCACCCAGTGAAGCTGTGCTCTGACCTCCTGGGCAGGACCTAGTGCTGCTGCTCGCTGTGGGGCTCTGAGGAGAGGGGGAGGGTGGGGTTCTGAAGAGACCAGGCAATAAGGGAGGCTCTGAATGTTGGAAGGCGAGCTTCAGCATTTCTCAAAAACAAGCCTCTGTAAGACGCCTGAAGCTGGTCGATCCAAAACATGCTTAAAAATGTTAATCAAATTCTTTTAACAGATAAGTACTCCGCGATTAGTCATCAGCTCCCTGCCCCCGAGCCCTGGTTAAGGAGCACCATTTCTCAGGCCAACCTGGGTTCAGCTCTGGGTGCTGATCCCACTTCTGTTGACTGAACCAGAGACTGGAAGACGCGAGGGATAAGCACAAGCTGAAAAGGCTAAGTTCTGGAGCTAGGCTTGCACCTGGTGTTGGTAAGGCTTTGGGGAAAAACACCAGTGACCAGTAGGAGATGGAAACACCAGGTAGCTTCCTGGCACAGAGGCTCTTGGTCTGGGAGCTGAGCCAAAGCGAAGAGGTGGCTGTGCTGCTGGGAGAGGCAGGAGTGTAAGCCCTGCTAAGGGCCTCCCAGAATGTTACTTTCATCAGTTAGGATAAAGAAAAAATACAGCCTAGCTGACAGCAACCCTTTGCTGTGCAGGAAAGGAATAGTAATGGCAAGCAGGACTGACAGCCAGCCCGACGTTGTGCTTCCTGAGTCTGCATAGAGCTGTTAAGCAGCATCTGAAGGACGTGAGCAATGATAATTAAAATAGATGCTATCTCCCAACCGTAGCAGACTACAAAAGGTGTGTTTCTGATGGCTACATCCTGGAACAATTATGGCCTGTAGCACAGTCAGGTTCTTTCTTATCTTTCTGATGGCCTGTTGGCAATCTCTGTTTTCTTAAAGGAGGCTGTAATGTCTAATGCTCCCAAGGAAAGATGGTGTTCAGTACATGTGTGTGTGGTAGTGAGGATCAAAACAAACACTGCAGGCTTTGCTAGAGCTGCGCAGGCTCATAGTCAATTCCCCATCCCTCCGAGAAATGGTATTTTCACCCCAGTTATGGGAAGACTTGTTGCTGATTATATCAGGAGTGTAGTGGGTTGTGCACGCTCCATCTTCCCCACCCCACAGCCCCTCCATGTAAGCAGACTTGGCATTCATATGGGAACTGTTGGGCATGTTTCTGTCGGGGAACTGCTGCACAAAGTGATGGCATGGGTGCGTGGCTGTGCAGAAGTCTGTTGCATGTGGATGGATGGCTGTGCTGATGCACAGGCCAGCTCGGTGGTAGATTTCCATGAGGAAACTGTTTCAGGGGATGAGGTGTTTTGTCCTCATCCTGGTCCTTGCACATCTTTTCCAGCCGTTTGCCGCGCGCATCCAAGGTGGACGTGGTGCCAAAGTCCTTAGCCAGCATCGTTCATCTCACCTGAAGCGGATGCTCTGCTGCCAGGTGCCAGCAGGCTGCAGTTCGCTTTGGGGGCTGCCCTGAGTCTGCCAGGGGCTGAGGGCATGTAGCACCCCTGAGCCTTAGGCCACAGCTCAAAATAGGGAAATGATGCCTTTGCATTGCCGTTTTTGTGAAGATAAGCACGATGTACTGTTAGAACCACTTGAGTGTACATCTCAGTGCAACATGCACTTTCAGCAAGGCCACTCCATTAAATGTTTCTTTGCTGAAACGCTGAGAGCTTTCTTACCAGGAGTCTGTTTTTGTTTAAAACGAAGCACTGCGGGGGTGCCCATTCCACCTTGCAGAGACTGTGAGTTCATAGCAGCACAGCTGATGGGTTTTACTTCTTCCTGGTAAACAATGACCTCAGCGTTGCATTCAGGTAATCAAAATTGCTGGTGTGTCCTTGCCAAGCTGCTTGTTTACGAGACGAGGAAAAAGGACAGATGATGGCAAAGAAGTTGGAGTGAGAGGAAGTGGAGACGGAGATGCAAGAGAAGGACAGAAGGAAGGAGAGGCAAGGCTGACTGAATGCTGCAGGTTGCTGTAATACAGAAGTTTCCCAGAAGTAAACGAGGAACTGATCTCAGGTGGCAAAGCCAGACGGGACTCTGATCTTTGGAGTGTCCTCCTTCTTGGCCTGAATCACGTGACTGCTATGCATTAATTCCTTGCTAAGACAAAGCCTCCCCGCTCTCAGTGCCCTGCAACGGAGCAGGGAAAGGATTCCTGCTGGAAGGGGAGCTGGACCCAGTGCTGTGAGCAGTGTGAGGGCTTGTTTAGAGGGAGTTAGGGAAACAACCTGAAGGGTGTGGAAAGGGAAGCCAGGGCTGGCAGCACAGGGATCAAGCAGGCAAGAGGTCTTTGGACTTAAGTCTTTGGTTTGCTTTTTTTCTCCTCATTGTGCTCAGGAGCATCCTGGCCTGGTGGTACTTGGAGTTTTAGAGACAAGGTGTGTACAAATTTCTTTCCCACTCTCCATTTGGTCAGGTGAGCATGTGAGTGTGGTAGTGTCATCCAAAGGAAACAGAGGTCCATCAGAACTGGAATAGATTTACTTTTTGGTGCTGCATCTGGGTAGCACCAGAGGGGGCAGGAGGAGGGTGAGGAGTAGGGTACTCCAAAGTGACAACAGTCCTGTAAAATAAAGTACCTGTGCTGCGTTGCAGGCTGCTCCCTGTGGCTTCTCTGAATACAAAGCAGCAAGGAAAGTGGACTTCTCTAGGAGTTAATGGAGACGATGTGAAACAAGGGACACACTGAAAACTGCCAGTGCTAGAGAGTGATAAGGCTTTGAGATTATTTTCCTGTCCTGAAACTGTTGTTTTGTTTTTCACTGTATTTGTTTTCATGTGAAATCTTGCTATCTTTGAACTGCCTGAGGAAGTATATGTTAACTTGTTCTCGTGCCCTTTCCATCCTTTTACTGAACTATCATGTTTCAGGCTGAAAAAATAATCTAAAATCCATCTGGAAGACCCTATCTTTTGGCAGGCCAAAATATGAAATCAAAATACATTCAGGACTTGTGAAGGAAGCTTATCTTTCCCTGTTTCTTTAGTTACAGAGTCGAAAAGGCCATAGCTAGGAACAAAGCTAGCTGTTTGGCACAGAGGGTGCCAAGTCGATCTCGGAGGAAATGTTGGGTTTGGCCAGCAGTGTTCACAGGGCATGTCACTTGCAGCCCGCTTTGCTTCTGAAACGTGGCACTTTGCTCAAGCTCCTGACATCAGGGCAGATTGCTGTGGAGTGTTTGTGTTTGAAACCTTAGAGCAAAAGGCTCTCCCTGTGTTTTCACAAACCTCCTGCTGCCCGCTTACTGCTCAGACAGGGCCAGGTGATGCACGTTGCAATGGGGAATGGGAGGAATGTGTTCTGCTGGTGGCTGGGGTTTGTACTGGTTCAAAAATAGTGTGTGAATTAATTAAGGGGTTTTCAGCTGTCACACGCAATGAGCATGCAATTAAAGGTGCAGATCGTGTTGCGCCCTTTTATTTCTAATGCTAGGTAAGTATACGTGACTGTCAGTGCCTGATGGTCTGCTGTCTGCATTCCCGGGTGAGGGGCAGGAGCCTCCCGTCTGATCTCTGCCAGTGCCTGACATCCCAGCCAGGGAGATGGACAGGCCGTAACATCCTGGGAAATAGAGGATGAAAGCGTCCTCTGGGACCATGTGGTCTCAGCGAATACAGCACATGCAGAGTTGCTCAGCAGAGGGTATTTAGAGCTGTTCGCCCAGCCTGTTTCTAAGCATCCCCAGTGGCAGCACCTGTTCCCATGGGATTTCCACCTGGATTTTCTCCCACCCTGGTTCGCTGCAGCTCACCATGACTGGCATTCGAACTGCGTGAGCACATGTGGTGGGAGAGGAGCAGTCCCTTAGCAGCTCCCTGGGGGAGCCTGAAGGCTGGAGCATGACTTGCTTATGAACACCTGAACCAAGAGGATCACTAGTGTTTGCTTCCATGGGTGCTCACAGAAGCAAATCCTCCCCAGTTTGCTGTCCTCCACGGAGTCAGCTGCTGGGATGCTGGCAACCTGCACACAAGTAGGATTGCTCTGCCGAGCACAGCTCTGCTCTCAGAGCCTTGGTTTCTCCATGGACGCTTGGTTTTGTATCCGTAGCTCAGGAACAAACTGGGAGGTGTGCACGGCCCAAGGAAAAAATGCTGCAGGACAGTGCTGAAAAATAGTGCAGTGGTAGCTGTAGTGTCATTTGCTGGTCAGACTGGGATTGCACTTCTCCTGGGATCTTGCAAAAAGAGAAGGTGCTTTTGAATTACGTTCATGAATTATAGAAATGTTAATAGTGCCCAAGCTGTTGACTGTGTGAAGATGGTGTGCTGCATCTTTAAGAGTGCCAAGAACATTTCCCAGTGGCTTAACTGAGTCGGGAGGTGGGGCTGACTTGCAGACTTGATAAAACTGCTTTCTAAATCCTGGGGATGGGCCTTTGCTAAGACAAGAAATAAAGATTTGGTGACAGTATCATTGTGCCATGACACACAAGAATGTAGTTGTACAAGAGCAAATGATATCAGCGAGCTCAGGAAAGACAGGGCCAGAAGGAGTGCTTGCCACTTTTACTGGGATCACGGATTTAGAGCTAGTTAAGTACCTGAGACCTGACGCATGGCATGCGCAGATCTTCCCAAATGGGAATAACATACCTACTTGGATATACCGTGTCAGGAGAACTGAATTCATGTTTTAAAAGTGATAGTTTTTACTGACTGGCCCGTAAAGTCGTTGGAGGTGGCTGCAGAATACTGAAAGCTTGCATTCTGGGGAAAAGAGGTAAAGGAAAAAAAATCGTGTAGTTTGCGTTTTAACTGAATATGCCATTTCTCAGTGATACTCCAATGAAAAAGACCTGGTTACCAAAATGCCAAGAACGGACCTTTTCCGGTTATAAATGCCTGAAATTGCAGAGCTTTTCTTTCGCCTATCATTATGCATTTAGCCGAGTACTTCATGAATGACAGTTTCCCTAAGATATTCCCAAATCGTACCCGTGCTCTGCAGGGACCAGTTACAGCACCGTTATCACGTTATTCTACACACGTGTTCTGTCAGGGTATCGATGGCTGCAGCGGGGACGTGGGGATCCAGCCCTCTGACACCGAGGTCTCGCTAACATTCCTGTAAATGACTGAAGGCACATGAGCAATCTTAGAGTTCATTTCTCTCTGAATTCCTAACAGGGAAATGCAGGGCGGAGGGGCGAGGCCAGCAGAAAGCAATCTCTGATAATCCCTGGAAAATGTTGTTTCAAAGAAAGATAGAAAGAAATGTAGAGAGGTTAACAGCTCTGTCCCATGAGGGAAAATTCGGCTGTAATTTTGGGAGTCGTAACTTCAAACTCTTAAGACTGCTGTAGCTGAAGATCCCAGCTAAATTTCTGTTTTGGTCCCATTAACCACACAGAGCCATGCGCAGAAACCAGCCGTCAGAAAGCACCCAGAAGTGTTTTTCTGTTTCTTTTATGACTGTTGCTGCAGACTCAGAAACAAGAGGGGAACTGAAAGTGGAGAAAACATTTTTAAATGGTTAAAAAAAAAAAATCCTTACTCTAGAATTTCTACTGCCAGATTTCATCATGGACTAATTTCTTGCAGCTGAGCTGCAAACCTTTATGAAAATAGGGGTTTACAGTGGAAACACTGACTAACTATAGCTGTGCAGGACCACAGATAATGACACTGTAATTATGCCTTGTGATTTACCAGGACCTGGCCTCTGTGCCATTTGTAGGCTTTTGCTGTTGGCTGGTTGAGGGAGCAAGGTTTTTCTGTCTGTGGTTTGCTTCCTTTTGTTCATGTGATGTTGGCACATACTTTTTGAAAAGCGTTTCTCTGACGGGAGCCAGGCAGACAGCTATGATTAAGTATGAAATGATTGGGTGAGCTGTTTGTCAAGGTTATAAATAGGATACCACACAAACCCAGCACTAATCTCGCTGAAAGACAGATACTGGCAACATTTCTTAGTCATCTGTTCCTGACGCTCAGGGGAGAACAACTACAGTCCCATTAAGTTTTCAAACAGAAGTTGCCTAAAATAAATTTATCTGGTGAAATTTTGGGCATATGCACGATGAGCCATGCTGAGATGGAGCCAGTTTAACCCTGGTGGTCTGTGGGGGGTGATGGGTGATGGTGCGACTCGTGGAACAGAGGGCTGCTCACGGAACAGTGGTGGCAGGGCCACAATGGGCCCTCGGCTCGGCCCAGCCCTGGGTTAGTTGTGAGGCTGGAAGAGGAGCTCCTCGGGTGTATCCGCTGCATCTCAGGTCTTGTGGAGAGCTCTCTGTGGTCTCCCTGGCAGCTGCAAAGATCAGATGGAGGCACAAAAAGAAGAGCAGTGGCACAGGCTTCACCTGTGTGCTTCTGCAAGCGGGGGTGGAAGGCAGCATATTGAATTCCTTCTGCTGCAGATCTCTTGCACGCGGTGACCGGAGGCTTCTGCTGCTCCTGCCTTGATCCTGGTACTCATTTTTCTAAGTTCTGCATCAGCCGTATGATTTTTGTCCAGCTGGAAGCCTGCAATTCGTGTTCCCACAAGAGGACCCTGTAGTTTTTGTTTCCTATCATGGTGGCTTAAATTGTAGGAAAGGCCTCTGCAGTTCTGCTGCCTGCCAAAATGTTCATGAAACAAAGCAAGGCAGTACCTGAGGGAAAACAGTGTTTCTGGAGCTGACAGAGGCTTTGAGTTGCAACATGAAAAAGCCCACAGCAACTAGAACTGCCCCTCCAGTCCTGCACCTCCCTACATCCCTGCCAGCACACAGAGCGAAGAGTTCTAGACGAGGTATGAACACTCCGTGTTTATGGCATAAACCAACAACTGCATAGGAAAGCTCTCAGATTTTTACAGAGATCTGAAAAGGATGATTTTGAATTTCTGTGGTTCAGACAATTCATTACACGCATCTTTATGCATCTTTTAATTAAAAATACACGTATTTATGGCATTCAAGATTGACTCATTAAAACTATTTTCTTTGGGTTTTAGGCATAGGCATTTTGTTTTTGCAAAGTCATTCAAACTAAATTAGATGTAGATCTAATAGTTTCATTTGTTTAATAACTATCTAAAGACAATTTTTTTGGCGTACTCAGGAGTCATTTTCGCTCCTACCAGCAGACAGGGTGATTGGGTTTTTTAGTTTTTTTTGTTTTCCCTTGGGAGGATTGTGCCTTCAGCAGACAAAGATGCTGCTCCTGGGCACACGCATCCTCCCGCAGGTAGAGAGCATGCTGCCCTGCAGCCCCGCTCAGCAGGAGGGCGGCAGCACTGGGCAGCCTGCCCTGAGCATGCCATCAGCCTCCTCCGCGGGTGCGTCCCGTCGCTGCGTCCCATGGGGGTGACAGGGCTAAGAAGCTGGGGTGCATCACAGGTCTGAAACCCAGGGAGATGACTGTCAGCGTCTTCGCACCAGCATCCACTGCTCAAGCAGCTTTGCTGGAGTTAGAAGGAAACATTCTCTTGTTACTCGAGAATAAACCAAAAGCTGTCACCTCTTAAACCACCTGGTGGGGACTGCATCTTTAATCTTAGTTTAGTGCCTTTTAGATTCCTCTGCTAGACTGATCCTCCCAGCAGCAAGCTGGAAGAAGAGCTGGCAGAAAGTTTTCTGAGAGGAAATCGAAAAACATTGGGTAATGGATTGCTTTGCCGCTTATGTACTAACATATTTACATTGTTACGAATGAAACTGCATCTGATAAGAGCAATAGGTTTCCAGTTTGATCTTATTTTAGTCTGCAGCAAACTGAGGATGAAAAGACTCTTTGTTCCAAGAAGAAAGAAAATGAACCAAAACATCTGGCGAGAAGCTGATGTGCTCAGGACAACTCTGAAAGAGGATGTTAGCGACGGATTATGACAAACAGCTTCAATACGTCCCCACAAGTGTTATGTGAAGAGACAGGATAATTCCTTCCTTGTCTGAGATTCTTTTAAAGAGTTTTCTGCCTTTCAGAGAAAGGGAAAGAGCATAACAGTCAGCTCCCTGTGCATTCCTCCATGATCCTTGCAACTGTTCCAGTCTGAACTGAAGGCTTCTTTCAAGACTTGATTTATTTGGAGAGTGCTAATTGCCGACCATGTCACAGCTCCCCTAATGAAGCCTCTCGTGAGCGATCAGCCCCTCTCCTGGAGCAGAGACCTGCTGGGTCGCTCCCTGCCATCTCCAGCGCCTGGGTGCGGGTCTGGGAGCACTGGGCTTCGTGAGCTCCGTCAGCGCTGCGATGCGGAGGTCCTTGCTCGTGGTACGCGTGGATTTGGCCCTAAAGCATTCTTTAATTCCTCCCTCAAACCACTGAAAAAGATATTTTCTACTGCAAATTATAAAGCGTTTCCTACTTTGTCCTTAAACACAGGCTTGAATCGCTGCACCCTGTGCTGATTTCTGCTGCGTGTGCACAGCTCCAAGTCAGAGGGAGAGCCAAGCCCCTGTGGCTAAGGGCAGATCCAGAGCCTGACTGCGAATCTGGGAGCAGTGTGTTCATTCAGAATGACAGTCCCCAAACCCAAAGGAGCAGTGAGTGGGTAAACTGCTTTCATGCAGAGCTTTTCGGTACGAATCAAGTCTGTTGTCAGCATTTGTGACATTTTCTCTGTTCCCTTCCTTTGGGCAGTTTGCCACAGAAACATGCACAGATGACATTAGGATTCTCAAACTGTCATTTCTGAAGGCACTCTTATCTACTCTGTACTTATATTTTTCCAGGACAAGAAGGTGGCTTTTCCTCCTCTGTTAATTAACTTTTTTTT
>VXAV01003897.1:6247-19455 GCA_013399715.1 Alectura lathami
AAAAGTTGCCAAGTATTATGTAGCAGAAGTAAACAAGAATTTTCTTGGTTTCTCTGTGTGGGAGAAATGTAGTCAGGCTAAGTTGTAGTAGGAGGAAAAACAACAGGTGAAGGAAACAGAAGAACAAGTACACTTGGAGGTTTGGTAAGGGATGGAAAAGGAATTTGGAATTTGTGAAAAACATCTCTCAAGTTGATCAGGCTCCATCTGGACTGTGTGTGAAAGTGAATAGTGTTGGATTTGGTCAATAAAACTTGAAGGTAAGGCTTTGGGAATCTTGCCTGGTATGGCAAGTATTGCCTGATTTGAAGAAATTTGGAGAAATACAAAATAGACTTATTATTTTCNTATATATATTATATATGTATATCTCAAAGATAAAACTTTTATTAGCTACCTTTCTCTCTTTGGAAGTTATGAATATGCTAATTAGCAGCACATGAAAGAGAAACAAATTAAAAAAATATGCTAATATATTATATGTCTTTTATGGTATGCCAGGAGGTATGCAATTTGGATAAATCAAACAACAACATAATTAAAAACAAAATGTAACATTCTAAGAATGACTAATAGAAAATGATAAAGAGTTCATAAATAGAAAATATTAAGCACACTAATTAGTACATCATAAGCTGCAAGAGAGCTATGTATCTTAAAACTAAGTATTTGTTCCCCCTCTTTAGGGAGGAAATAAACTAAATAGAGGTCTCTATAAGTTGAAAAACAACTTCTGTTCCTTTAATTGCTAGGGTAATAGTTGAACTTAAAAGCCTGAGCAAATTAATAATAATCTTCCATTACCAAGTTACAAGTTAACAACTCTTGTCTTGGATAGTTGCCTGCTTCTTGAATTTACTTTGAAATTGCCTCTTTAGATTACTACCTTACACAGGACCTCAAACATCTTTAATTAACTTCAGCCTTGCTTATCTTGGAAGAGTCCTTCCAAAATCACAAAGTAGTCTTAGTGTATTGTTTTTTGTGTTTTTTTTTTTTTTTCCTCATGAAGGTTTTCCACATCAGTTCAGAGAAGCATTTCCACTCAGAAAATAAAATGAGAACTGTATCAGAAAAATATAGGCTTCTTCAAGAAAAGCAAAAATCAGCTGAAGTTCTGGACCTTGATTTTCTTCTCAGTGTTAAGAAGCCAAGACACCCACATGAAGACATATAGCTCACAAAATATCCGTGTGCGTTATGCACACACACAGCTCTTATGGAATTGCTTCTGGAAAGCCAGTAGCTCAGTGTTTAGGGATGCAACTACACCCAGGCTCAAGTCTAAAATTAAGAAATGAATTTAACTTTATCTAAAAAACAGGAGAGAGAATAAAAACCCTGGCAAATAAAATACACAAGTAAACTGGTTTGTTATCATGAAGTACGAAGTTAAGCAATGAAAAGAGCAAATATTTCCTCGGTAGGGCACTAGTGTTCTGTTCAAAAGTAATGGCAGCTTCACTCAGGTTACAATTTTAAAAGATCTCAAGCACTTTTATCTGTTAAATTCTTACCAAAAAGGAGCTGTACAATTATGTTCATTCATTAGCATGAAAAAATCAACCTGTCTTATGAATATCAGAGCAGGTGCTTATTCTACTGATGGCTATTACCCTGGCAGTTATCAACAGAAATTAAGTGCTTGTTCAATACAAATCTAAATTTTTCACCCATTCTGCATGACCGCAAAATTCAAATGCAGTTTGGGGAGTTCAAGAAGGTCTGTCTGCCTTCCTTTCTGCCACCACAATAATGGCATAATTAAATCACAGAAAATAAGACACAGGCCAAATTAAAGCCATTGGAATAGTCCATTTCAGAAATTAAAACCACAAGTCTGTCTATAAAACTATTGAGTGGGTGGCAATCACCTATCGTTCCTGTAATATCACACTGTTCCTTTAGGAAATCTGAGCATTATACATAGCGTGAAGTCTACGTATAAAAGAATGTCCATTGCTTTGCTTACAAGGCTGACATAACAGAACATGTGTGAACCTGAATCATAGAAATAAATATGATGATAGAACAGCACCACAAAGGGAACATCTGATAGCTTGGGTTGCAACAATCCGACTTCATCTGTTTTTAATTTTTTTTCATTAAAACACATTCCTCTTATGTTTAACTCAGCAGCTTGCTTGGGCAGATGTGCTTGCTCAAACCGTAGAAGGCAAGGATCTGTTTTCTAACCTAAGCCTCTGTGGAGCAGCTGGGAAGCCATAAGGCACATGAACCTCCACTAGTGCCAATTAATTGCCACGTGTGTTCAAGTTAACATAATAGATTTAACTACTGGTTCATCAGCAGTTAAATTCCCCTTGAGGTATCAGCTACCAACTAAAAGAAAATCTCGTCACTTTATTGTACATCAAAATATTCTGCTTTTGCAAGAATTAAACATGCAAAGGAAAATACATTTCCCTGAAAATGAGAGTAAATGCCCCAGAATGTTAATGTAGTGACACCAAATATCTAACATTAATGTGTGAGCCTTCATCCAGAACATACATACAATTATAGTTCCCAGTATGAGAAGAAATAAAAAGTATCATCCCTGTTTAATCTGATGTCATCTCATGCTTAAGAGTAAGAGCTAATATAAACACCTATGAGAAAGAACATTAGTAGCAGTCACCAAGAAATCAAGGATGACTTACTGTTTAGGCCTGGTGCAAATAAGCATGAAAAGAACTGCTAATTGAAAACTATCTGAATATAAAGGTTGAAACATTTATGTGCACCTCTAAAAAAAAGGTAATAATAATAGTCTTTTTCGAGATGTTGTGTGCCTTGTTTATGCTAGCATTATCTAGGAACGAATAGCTATGAGTGCCCTGTGAACACCTTTGGACAAGCAGGCCCCATTACCACGCTGCTCTGCCATTGCTGCATCCTCCCCAGGGAAGCAAGAGGAGATGCCTGCAGCCCTGCAGACAGCCTGTGAGTAAGCAGCTGCTCCCTGAGCTTGCTTCCTACCATCTGGAGTGCTCAGCCAGAGATACCTAGATTCAAATAGGCAGAGAAATCGGTATTTCCACAGATAGGACAAAGTGACTCTAAGAAGTCCCTGCCCTCTACTGTTCCCTGCTTGCAGAGTGACAGTGATAATCAAACACATGTCACTGTTCTCCACAAAGAATAGGGCCAGTTAGGTTTAACAAGCTATGTGCATGTTCAGGATATATTGTCATATTAACATCAGGTAAACATTTGTAAACATACTTTTGTTTAGGATCCTGAGAGTCAGAAAAGTCTATATAGTGCTTAAATTAACAGCAGTACTTTTACAATATAAGTTAGGAGCTAGGCACAGGTTTTGAAACATGCTTGCAGATGAACACTGTAGTAAAGATTTCATAAACACTTGCTTTTTTACTTATTGCTCTGGGATACTGGAGATTCTCTCAAGTATTTTATCAGACCTTATCCTTATTTCTAAACAACTACAAATATGTTATAAAACTGTGTGGACTTAAAAAAAAAAAAAAAAAAAAAAAAAAAAAATAATTTAAAAGGGGAAANATGGTAAGTAATAAAGCAGATTCTCCTTTTCTGTGAAAAATCATGTGGCAAGTTCCAAAAATTCCAAGGAAATATAAGTCAGAATGAAATTTTCGTCATAAGAAAATTTACTCCAAAATGTGCCTCAAAATGGACATGTCTGCAACATCCATTTAAGAAGAGAGATAAAAACACTGAAGCAAGAATTAATTTTAAGACATTCTACTGAGTGAAAAGTTTGGAGTCCTTTAAAATCTGGTTCAAAAGTCCCTACATTCTCACCAGAAAAATCAATGAAATTGGCCCTATTTGCAAAACATGCATAAGATTACTTTTCTTTGATGGTAAAAGAAAACATTGTTTTAGAAAACTTCCAAGCACATTGAGATCAAATCAAAGTGTCTGTTGGAAGATTAATTCTGCCTTCAATTCTTCTGACCATTGGCATCTGGTGTTCCAACAAATAGCACCAGCAGTGATAATGACAGGACATGTTTCAAACCATTTTGCTAATTTTGCAGTCAGAAGCCCAGTGAGACTAGCGAAAAATATCACATATGGATTGAGAATTCTCATTGTCAATCCACAGTAGATGTTTCTTGGAGACCATCTGCTCTTTTTCCATAACTGAACCTTCTCTGGGTAACAATGAAATTCTTCTCAAGACAAGAATATGAAACACGTTTCAAAAAGACTGCTGTAAGCTAATTTGCTGATGTTGCCTTCATTTCCCTTTCATATCATCATGGGTTAATTAAAGATTGTCCCACGACAGGGCCTAGCCCCCTCCCCTTCCCCCCCCTTTTCGAGGAGACCAGGTAGAGGAGTGAGAATGGAGGAGGCACGATTGAGGTAAAAGATAATTTGTTTACTAGAAACAGCAAAGGAATGCAAGATAATACGATGTGAAAGGAATTGAGAGCAATAAATCTAACAAACTGGAAAGTAAGGGAGTGTCTCCTGACCTATGTGTGTCCACAATGGCAATCGGAGGCGAAAGAGGTGGGGAGCAACTCCCAGAACCCACGTGGGAAGGGACAGGAGCATTCTCGGCACTGTGGTTTCCCCTTAGCAGCCCTCCAACCTGTGTCAGCTTATTACATGATGTCATGATATGGAATACCTGTGGAAACCCACGACAAATATAAGTTACCATACTTCCTAGAAAAAATTGACTAAGTACTCTGAAACTACAAAATTTATACTCCTGAAAAGAGAAACTAAGTACATCATAAAATGTATAAATTAGAACTAACAGCAGATGTGTATTGTAAAATATATATGTGCCTTATTGAGTGGCTTCCTTCTTAAAAAACTGTTCCAAGGAAGAATTAAGATTACAACTTCACACTTAGGAGATCCTCTCCATACAGAAGTTGATAGCTGATCACTGCAACATTATTCCAAGTTGGTTTCACTATTTTTACAAAAATTCTGCAGCTGGAGGGCAAATCTATGAATTCTCTTATATTTACATTTCAGAGAAATATATTCTCTAAAGCACTTGGTACGAGTTTCTGTCATCCTTCACGTCCTACTGCACATAAATTCATCTGAAGATACTGCAGTCCCCAATCCCTCCTCTAGTACATGCACTTGCTTAGAAAGAAAGAACATGCTTCTAACAGTCTCCTGCAGACTTCAAAGCCCACTCCACTTATGTTTTTGTGGTCTTCCCAAAGAATGCAGTCTAAGAGGTAAATACATTTAAATGGGCCTTTGGAGACACTGTGGCATCGTTAAAGTAACACAGCTCCACAGGCTGGGCATGTCTTCCTGAGCTGCACAACATGGTTCCACAGTGGATGAAGACTTTCATCCAATGGAAGAACTGCAAAGTTAACAAAAGCAAGATAAATGTGATTAGGAGACAGATTTCTTTGTGCAGGTACTTGATTTCACAGCAGTTGGTCTCAGAGGTGCTGAGTAAAACTACCCTTGAAATAATACAAGCCCTAAAGATCCATACAGAAGTGCTAGGCAGAATGTCTTGAAAGAATGGAAGTCACAATCCTGTTAAATTTGTTTCTCATACACAGAGAGAACATTCTTGGAGCTTAAATCTTTATTACCTTGACAGGATGCATGACAAAGCGGGGATATTTGTTACACTAGCGACATATTGTAAGACTCCAGCTCAGATTTATGCCTTTGTCTATCCACCACTTCGACAAAAGCAGGACTGAAGACAATCTTACCTCACTGTCTTATAGTCTTAACCTAATATTGGATGCTGGCTTTCCACTATTTCAGCCCAAGCATAACATAAACACGTTCATTAGAGAAAAAACAATGCTGCCCAAAAATGGCTCCCAAGGTCACCGTTAAAGAGAGGGAACAAGATACAGGCACTGCTAGGAAAATGAGGCATTTTTTCCATAGCACTGGAGTTACTTCAAAACAAGTTTCTTCACAGATTTGAAAGTCAATGACATTT
The DNA here is from genome assembly GCA_013399715.1 of Alectura lathami. Taxonomy (NCBI): domain Eukaryota; kingdom Metazoa; phylum Chordata; class Aves; order Galliformes; family Megapodiidae; genus Alectura; species Alectura lathami. The sequence continues at coordinate 12,192 of VXAV01003897.1, forward strand.
TACAGCAAAAATTTGATCCCATTTAAAATGTGGAAGGGTTTCCCAATGATACAACATCCTTGGAATTCAATGGAGCTGAATATTATACGATGTAAGAGCAGATGTGCTGGAAGGATACTGTAGTACTTGTCCACAACCATTGGATAGTCCCTCAAAAGGACTGATACAGAGTCTTGATTAGAAAACTGCACAAGTTCAGCCAGTGTGGAAGATGCAACATACTGCATTTGTCTAACTCAGTGTATGTTTTGAGACAGTCTGTGACTGAAAATCAGAATTTTCTTTCTGTTTCTGTTTTTGGCTCTCCATGAAATGTGAAAAGTTAATTTGACCTCTGCAGTTCTGATATTCTTCTGGATAAAAATAAATAAATAAATAAATAAAGTTAAGTTTTCTACATTTCTGGAAAGCAGTTTAAGCTGAGCAAACCAAAAGCTTTACTAACTTTTAGAGACAGAGAAGACTTTCAATATTATACTGTTCCATAGCAATTCAGTGTTTCAAATCCTGATGGTTCTGCAGAGACACTCATTTAACCTGAACAATAAGGGACTGTACTTTTGAAGAAGTCTCAAGCTTTTAAAGACTGCACAGTATTTGACCAAAAAAAAAAAAAAAAAGGAAGTAAAGATTAAGTGGAAAAACTTGTGTAGGTCAGAGAAAGTTTAAAAAAGGAACACAGTTAAAAGTAACCTCACAGTCATCCTCTACCAGCTGGGAGATAAGTATTTCTGATAAGGTATTCTCAGAAACAGGTTCAGAGATTCATGGCTCACTAAGCTATTAGATGTTGTACAAGTTTGTCAAAGAAACTCTAATTTCCTTCACTTCCTTCACTATGTATTTACTTACTTTTCGAGATAAAAGCAATTTTCAAAGTTTCACTGATTTTTTTTTTTCAAATAAAAAGTTATCCAGTGTAGAAAGCTGTATTCAGATACCAAAATCTGTCACTAGAGTTGTATATAAATGGAACCTGAGCTTTCTGACTGTATGAAACCCAGGGAAATAAACTCATCTGTTCCTGCACACCTGGTGAGATAAGTAAGTGCTTAAGCTTTTGTATTTAACAACAGTAATTTTTGAATTATTTTTTCAACTGGTTACACCACCACGCATTACTCTGGGAGACAAAGAGCTGCCTGGAAACCACCAGTTCTTGGAACTACCACACTTGAGAATTATTTTACATACACCTGAAATACCAATTTAGCACCTTGCAGAGGGATTTGGGGCTCTTCTAGTGCCTAACAACACACAAAGCAGAAGCCATACATTTCAAGTGGTTCTAGATCATCCTGCAAGCATCTCTTGGTAACTGCATTAGTCTACTAAAAATAGGACTCAACCTTTAATTAAATGGAACTAAAGACAAGATGCTGTAGAAAACCTTACTTTCCTCTATAAACCAGTAGATACTAGCTGGTCTTTCAGAAACTGAATCATTACCCAAGAGCGTAAAGTAGAAATTTATGCTAACAGAAACCCCTATGCAAATACACGGTGGTTTCCCTGATAGGGTTTCATAGGGACGTAGGTGACAAAAAAAACTGCTGTGCCAACTTAACCACAGTTAGCCATGTCCTTTCCAGGCAGCTTTATGACATTTTAGCCTCCGGGACAATCTGCTCAGAAGCTTTAAGAAACTGGCACCCCTGATACTAAAATTCAGTCTGAAAAGCTTTATATATGCATATATATAAATGAGGATGATTACAATCTCTACAGATTCTGCCTTGCAAATGCACTTCTGTAGCAGTGGCAGCATCTCCATCACCACCCACATTGCCTCGCAGGATCGTTACTTAAAAGATAACACACTCTTTTGCAAGGTGTGTCTGACATTTATGACAAACACTGAATTTTTTTTAATTAACATTTGTTAGTTCCTCCACCATCACCCCCTTCCTCCACACAGTGAGAAATCATCAAGGAGACATACGACAAGCCATACAGGAAGTGACTGCCAAAATGTTTCAGAGTGTATCTGACTGTCAGTTTAGAGTGGAAAATCCTTTCTACATTTTCATGTAGAAAAAATAGTGCATGTAAATTAGAGTGCCCCAGTTTCTTTGCAGAGGAAGCATTCTTCAACCACCTTCTGTTTTCCAAATTAGATACTGTTTTTCTCATCAGGAGAAAACCATAAATTCAAACAAGGTTTTAAAAGGATTTCCTTCAGTAGTTAAATATAAGGATATTATGCACATCTGATACTATAAAATTATACCGTTTATTTCTACTTCCAGCTCTGCAACCTACACAGTGACTGTAGCATATACCATAGGCATTCAAATAAAATCTAACCAAAATCTGATCTGATTCAATTGTCATTACATTGCACAGCACTGTTAAAATAGCAGTACAAAGAAGTGATTTATGCATTAGCAGAAATAAGGCAAACCCTTAATTTTCCTTTAAAATCTTATATCGTTTTTGCCTTGTGAAAAGCATGAAGCAGTGATGGCACTAGCAGTGAGGAGGCAGTATCTACCTTAAAGAACCAACATGAGAGTAAAATAATTCAAGTAGGCAATAAACAAAAAAAAAAAAAACTGAAATTTAAAATTTCTCTACATCACGTTACAAACTAATACCTAAACAAAGAGAAAAATACATTTTGTGGTACATACATTTGGTACATACATTTGAAGTTGCATTCAGCTGGATATTTTCATTGTTCTATTTTCACATCTTGCACAAAATCATCTACAAAAAGACAATGTCAAGGAGTAGCATGGGCAGGTTGTGTTGTAAGGAAAGGTGAGTCAGGAGGCCAAGGCCACCGAATGTCAGGCAGAGCTGTACGCTCAGTGCCAAAGGCTCAGTCCTGTGGGACCCAAGTGAGGCATGCTGGGAAGGTTCAGTGATGGTTACCAGCTTCTGCCAGCCACCCAGACTGTCAGGGATGTCCACAGTTTCGGGCAGGTCTGGGCTGGGATCAGCATCAGAATCAGGAAAGTATGAGACTGGGCACAGACATACCTACAGCACAGCTCAAGCAGAGACCATGGGCAAGAGGCAGAGCTACAAAACAGCTCCAGGGTGAAGGAGGGGCATGTCCCTGCTGAGGATCGTCAAGTCTGCAGAATTGTTCCAGATTAAAACTGGCCTGAGACCCCAGGAGAGACATTGTGTTCTGAACTTGACATTTTGTAGGCGAATAACTAGTTGGAGCCCTGGAAGTGAATTCGTATTTTTGCTCTCAACCTACAGCACAACTCTCAAGCAAGTCTCTTGTTTCCCTTATTTCTCCCCACCTCTCTCTGCCCCTTAAATCACACCTTATTTCACACAGGGATCACTTACCCACCTGTGTGCCTGACCTGATTACAATGGAAGCAGGTGCTTTACCAAAAGCAAGTGAGACCATTCGCCTCTTTCCCTGTTAACAGTTGTAAATCTGCAGCCAGAAAAGGTTCACATTCAAGAACACAACACAAATTAAAAAGATGCAATTGCACCATATGTTCAGAAAAATCCTTATGAATTTAATTACTCCAAAATGAACTTCATGCATCTGAAAGATTCTAATCTCCAGAGAACAAAGATCATGACCAGTTTTAAATAAAGTTTCCTAATTATCAGAGTACAAAGACAAGGTCAGGTCTGTTGTACGTACAGCTTTTCTTCTCAAGGACACCACAATAAATGGAGACATCAAATAAAACTTAAATTAAATTAAAAAATCTATTTCTGATCTCAAAATAAAATTACATCTATAATGTAAATTTTCCAGAAAACAATCGGCAGTAACACCAGCAATTAAAATAAAAAAGCTTATATATAACTACAGCCCTGCAAACAAAATGTCCTAACATCAATAAGTATTAAACATGGTAATATTCCCAAGACTGAGTTCACACAAAGAGCAAAAGTACAATGTTCTCAACAAAACCATTAAAGTGTTTGAGAAAAGCATGTTGCAAAGAATGAACAGTGTCTCTCTCCCAGTATTCAGCTTTCAGTATTTTTCTATCTATTCTGAAAGCCGGCAATCACATGGGAAAATGAGGTATGGATGAAATATACGAAAACAGATACTTACACATTTGACTGCCTGATGGAAGAGCAAAATGATTAAGAAAAATCTCAAGAGGACAAGGTCACAGATGTGAAGATGTTATCCTGATAGTTTTAGAAGTAGTAGTTTTGGCACTTAAAATACCCTTTTGAAACCAGAAGCACAGAGCTTGAAATTAATTATGAAAAAGATAAAACTGTGATGATCAAGAAAGAAAAACTTTCATGTGGTTGACACACTGTAATTCAGTTCATATATTATTAGAGGGAAAAAAAAAAAAGAGTAAAAAGGCCTTAGTTTGAGTCTATTCTAAAGATGATGTCTATCAGCTATTTTGATATAGAGAACTAAAGGCATCTATTCAGTGTGGAACAGAAAAAGCCAGCACTAAATGATTTGTTACCATAAGTATTCTTACATCTTTTCAGTCTAACAAGGCAGAAGCAGTTAGGCAAGACAGATTTTGATCGTGGATTTCAAAGACATCAACGTTTACTGAATTTGAAACAAACAGAGCTTAGGGAATCTCAGCTGTGCACTGAGGGGCAGTCAGCACTCCTACAGCTCCAAAAGTTTTAAATCATCCACAAAACTTCTGTACATCATCAGACAGTACATCATTTGTGAACAACAACAAAAAGTTGTTCAACTTTATCATAGATTGTCACAAAGATAAGAAAATATCATTATTGTTGGTATCATTCCTAAGGGAAAATGCTCATTTTTGCTTTAGTATGTGATGAAATTATTTAAGTGACTTTGGGAAGCCAAAAAGGACTTGAATGTAGTGTTCAGGAAAGGAAGTGTGGATGACATTAGTTGTGACCTTTTGAAAACTCTCTTTAACTAGTTAGCATGGGGGGGATATCAGGCTAAGGAGAAGTAAACAACTGCAGATTGCCAGCAGGCTGCGGTGCAGAGAAGAGTCCCATGACAGAGATGTAGTAGAACTCCAACTGCTGTTCAGCACTTTGCTTTCCATAGAGCACAAGACATAAAAGCATTCCTTGCAGCTGTTCACCTCAATTCATTTGTGAAACTGGAGACCAAAATCTTCAGTGACCACAAATGAGCTTCACTGAGCTAAACTTGGGGTGCAAATGTGAAAAATCTTAAGGCTATATCAAAAATGTCACTGAGGATTCACTTCCTTTTATCTTCCTGTTCCATGGAGTGATCATGTAGCATGTGCTGTATGCACATATATGGAGTCTTCTGTGCCTGTCATTCTCACAAAATGAATTTTCTTTCTAGCTACAATGGTGAAAGTTAGGAATTCTGAGTGTGAGAGAAGCAGCATTAGCCTAAAGGAAGATTTCGAAGACGGATTATTTCTCTTCTCGAGGATAACATCTAGAAATGTTTTGTTGCTGTCTGGTTGGCAACATAATCAAATATTTGTTTGCTCAACATGCAACAAAATACTGCATTCTTTTTTTGCCTGAAAAGAAAGCTGAGTTTATTACTTGAAAATGTATTCTCTGACATTTTTTATTCCACCTTAGCGAACAGATAACCCTGTCACTTTTTCAAGATCAGACAACAGAGTCCTCTTGCAGTCATCTGCAATTTCACTCACTAGAAATTGCAATAATCATTGCCAAAAGTGTAACAATTTTTGGAAGGGTTCCTGGGCTCGGCTTTAGTGGCAGAACAGGGGCAGCAACCTCTGGGATGGCATCAGTGGCACCCACAGTATTTCCTGCTGGAGTCCTCAGCTACTCTGGAACATTCAGACTTCCAGCCACAGGTGGGTAACTCCATGGTGTGAAAAGCAGGAATTCATAAACTAGACAAGTGAATTAGAAGACCCTAGGACTGACCACATTTCATTCTGTAGTTTTGATAGTTTCATGGGTTGTGACCCCATAGTGTTCTGAGCCAGGCAATAAAAGTTAGACATTAAATACCATAATCCAGGATTTTCAGCTACTGAACAGCTATACTCTTTTTTTTATTAGCATCAATAATGTTGGCACCCAATAACACTGGCTGCAAGTATTTTCAGTCAAATCCAAATTTTGTCAACTCATACAATAAAAATATCTATTGCAATTGTTGCTGCTAGAAAAGCAACTGAAGTGGTTGTTAATGTTGAACAATAATTTTCTGTGGAATAAGGAAGTTTTACTGACAAGACCAGACCTAAAGTTCACAAGCATCAATCACACTTTTCCTTTAGCTTCTGTAGAGTTGAAACAAAGCCACGAACAGAAGATGCTCAATAGTCAGTCACACAGATTTCAGTCCTGTGATCTGCTTAGGCAAGGTTTTGGGTTTTTTAGCCAGGATTATATCAAGGCTTTTTGCCACTTATCCTAGCACAAGCAATAGTCACAAGAATCACATTGGCCATACCTGAATGAAGCAGAAAAAAAAAAAAAAAAACAGCAAAAAGCCTAAACAAAAACTGGGGAAGGAGAGGAGAGGGCATAGAGAGGGCATAGAGGTGGGTTACGGGCGTGCTTACAGATGGTGTTGGAGCAGATGGAAGCAGGGCCTCCCATTGCTTCCAGCAATGTTTAGAAACAATTGATAAGTACACAGGCATTTCTATGTAGTGGTAAAACACAAAAACTGGCCTGGAAGGAAGATATTCTTAGACTATTCTGAATTCAGTAGTTCCACAGATGCGGAGATCCAGCAAAGAGCACAAGACCACAGAGAGAGCTACATTAATCAGTACCTTTGTTCCTGTTTCTTTTTATACAGGTTTTGGGTGCATTGTTATGGTTAAGGCTAAGACAGTACAGCGTAAAGACCTATTTGTGAAAAGCAAACAGTTTTCCCTTGCACCTAGATGTACCATAAGCCTATTAGATTTACAGTAGAAAGTTAAATATCTAGTAATATTTGTCTAATAGTTGTACAGTAACAGTAAAACTAGGCTAACAGTACCCAGTCTGCAACTACTTGAAGGAATCAGACTGCCATCGGAGGCAATGCATTATGAACTTTTGATTTGAAGTCAAGCAGGAGAATCCAAAACACATTAGAAATTGTTAACAATGCCCAGGCTTCTCCATCCAGTCTTGTTCTTTTGCAAACAGTAGTGAAATTAGCCTGACTTTGTGAACAGTATGATTACATCAACACTGCCCTGATCATTTCTGATTCAGGTTTCACACAGATGATGAATTGTATTGATTTAAAAAGTAAAAAAGAACTTGTGTTACTTGGTCTTATTACTCCACCAGCTTTTGTATCAACTATGAATAATTGTAATACACCTTTTCTTAA
>VXAV01003897.1:19526-32454 GCA_013399715.1 Alectura lathami
ATATATTACAATATTTTTCAGTTTGATGATGCTAACTGATGGTGCAAGTTTCTTTTGTTTTGCTCTTTCTACCCTATGCTCTAAAATGTTCTGATGTACAGCATAGTTACATGTAATTTTTAAAACATTATGACAGTTTCCTATTTTTAAATGGAAGGGCATATACTCGTCTCTTATGGGAGAACAAATGCAATGTCCATAGAAACAGACTTAAGTGATTCAGTTCAACCCGTGAAATACATCCAATAGGTGTCTTTCAAGAGCATGTATATTTGTCTATTTCAAATCACAGTCCCTGCTCCTTCTGAACTTTCCTGTTCAGAGCTAGGCCCAGCAATTATTAACATGAAACTAGTAGAGCCATCTGTGAGCTAATCCAGATTTCAGCCCAGAACATGTTGCAGGACCTCAGGGAAGTGTTAACAGCGCAGACAGTCGTTCAGATGTTCAGTTGACTTATGTTCAACTTTACAGAAGCAGAAAGTCACTCTGCCATCAAATACAGATTTTTGAATCTATGCAAAAGCAAAAATTTTCAGTATCATTCCAATTCTCTAGTCACGTACATCTATATCACACAAACTTCTACCACAGGTAGCATAAGTTCTGAATAAATGTGATTTTCTGTTGGTCAAAGTTAATGGACATTAATGAGTTAGGTATAGTAAATTGAGTTTGCACCAGAAAGTCATAGCTATGCATAGTTCTAAGTGGTTGAAAACATGTTCTTTACAAAAGTATGTAGGTGCATTCTTTTTCCTTTAATACCAACATTCATCGAATTGTATTTGAAAAACTGATCTTTCCCAAAATTGTAGGTTTTTTTTTTTAAGCTTTCTAGAAAAAAACCTTTCCCTCTCCTCTCTTGCAATGCATTGCACTGTTCATAGGAGCTGTTGGAACACACTCAATGTGTCTGCCCCCTGGGCAAAATAAAGACTAATCTTACAACAAGTACAGACAGGCTGGAGGGGTCACTTATGCTGGAGGAAGTCATGGCTGGCTTTTCAACTGCAAGACTTCATTTCTATCATGATGACAAGCTTTTATAAACCTGAGCTTTATACCTTGCCCTCTCCACTTTCTGTGGTTCATACAGTCATTTGTTATAAGCTAACTTGAAAATCACATTGTGTGTAGACACAGTCAGCAAAGAAACAAAATGGCATACTTAGTGCAGGGAAAAAAAAAAATTACACATTGTTAGACGTTTAAAAACTTTTTTTTTTTGAAGCAGAAATTTGTATGTTTGCACATGTTGTGGCCTTCCACAACACAGTTAAGAAAACCATGCCATTCATTTAGCCGTATTCTGGGTCTGTTCTGTAGAAAATAATTCACTGTTCTGGCAATTAATATCGTGGAATTGACAGAAAAGTACAATGTTCAGCACTGATTTCAGTGCAGTTACACACATTTCAGGTGGCTGAAAATCTCTTCCTTCTACTAATTAATAAAACTGATCTGAATGTCTATTTAAAACCTACTGAAATTAACAAAAAGTCTTTGATCAACTTTGAGTCAGATGCAGCGTGTGAGAGATTGAGATACAGGAAAAGCTCCCACCCGTTTAAAACATCAGAAAAACTGAAAACAGCAGACAACTTGAAAACCCCATTTTCCTTTGAAGTCAGTCTGATTCATCAACCCTGGTGGGCGGAAACTTTTATAAAATTTTAATTTCCTATGCCTTCAAACTTCTTCCCTAACCGTATGCAAAAGTCCATTTGCTCTATTCCAAACAGAAGGTAATGAAACCAAGACTTCACATACCAAAATCTTTAAGTATTCAGTCAGTTGTGACCATTTACCAAGTACAGTATTCTGTCATTACACAGATTACAGAAATAGAGAATTATGTATTATTTCAAAACCTTACAGTAAATAAAAATTACTCTAAAAATAGTGCAATTAGTTACTTTTTGAAGTTCCTTTCAAGTTAAAAAAGTAATCTGTGAAGATGACCAACTATTGCAGTAGTCAGAATAGACCATTTAGTTCACAATATCCTTTTCAGTCCTCATGGCCTTGTGTTCATCACTGAACAAGGCTGCTGTGTGCAGCTAGGTTGTAAAGCTAGAATCTGTGACTCACAGAGATCACTTACCTTAAAAAAGTCTCCGAGAGCATGCATCAGCCTGCACACCTTTAGTTCCAAGATGGAATTACAATTTCAACCTTGCATTCAGAATAAACCATTGATAATGGCTGTTTCTTTATTTTCATAATGATTATGGTCAAGAGTTTATTCTGACTGGAGATAAGTGATTGCTGTTTGAGTATCTAGAGTATTGTGTGAGTATCTAGAGTATTGTGCTTTGATCTTAGGCATAGTAAGGGAAATCAATCGTTCTTCCACTAGTAGGCCTGTTGGATTTCTATACAGAAGATGACAGATCTAGAGAACAATAAAAAATGCCTTTGTTCGTAACTTCAGCAAAGTAACCTGGACTCTCTAGAAAAATAGCTGTGTGTCAACAGAGTATCCACCATATTAATGTCTCAATAAAAAAAAAAAAAAAGAAGAAGAAAGCAATTGGACTGTCTGCCCTTCTGTAGCACTGTATGTTTTTGACAGAATCATTGCATAAAAACATCCTGAATTTTTATAGTCAGTGAAATAAAGACAACACGAATGATCTGACAACCCATAAATCTGAATCACTACTAGAGTGATGGAAATGAAATTCCTCAAAAGCTCCCTAGCAAGAATATTGAAGTAAATCCCTTTAAATGACAGTAATAGCAGCAAGCACTTTGATCCAGTCTTCAAAAGAAGTATAGAAGAGTTGCAAATGGAAGGAGAATTCCTAATCTCTTGGAATCCTTTGGAAGTCTGAGTTTGTTTCTTCTATGAACCAGTCAATATATGAAGCAATTTCTACCCATCTCAAAAGCACACCACTCAAACATCTAATTTCTCTTGAATAACATCCCCCTAAAATTGCGTATTTGAGACTACTTCTCAAAACAGTTTGGACTGAGTCTCTTTTCCTCTCTTCTTTTACTAAGTGGAGAACTGATTAATTCAAGGCGATTTATTAAACATTGCTTCTTTCAACATGATATAAAACAGTGTGAACATTTTTATGAGCCAAATTTGTTGTTCCATTTAACAGAACACAGTAACCATAACTACAGGATCAAGTGGATATTGCTAATGTAGAAAGTAATCAGAGACACTGTTTTGTTTTAGATTAAACATGCTCAGAAGAATATTATCTTCCAGTGTTCACGTTACCAAGCACTTTCAGCTGCTGTACAATATCAGTGTAGGCTGACCTTCAAACGCTGTGCTAGACTTTCTCCAGGGCTTGCTCACTGTCATGCAAGTAGGAAGTACCATCAAGGGTCAAGAACAGCATAGCAAACCGTAGTTTTCAGTATCATGGGCATATTCATTTCATTTGATGATAGTATATGATAATCAGTCTAAAGCAGAATGTTTCAGTTTAATTTAGCCACTAGTATATATATGAAAAAATGAACATCTATGAAATATTGTATATATATGAAATAATTTACAGCTCATTTTTCTGACTGCAATGCAAGCATGGTCTTAAGCTGAAAAAAGCAGAGGATTTATTCACTCATTTTCTTCCCAGAGTTACATGGATACCCTTAGCTCATTAAGGCCCATGTCAGAGGACACTTCTGTAAAGAAGAATGGGTGTGATCACTGCATTTAAAGTCAACTTTTTAAAAATGAATCTAAATTTTGAATTTTATTGTACCATTATTTTAGTTCTTCACTACAAATGTAATTGGTTAAAAAAAAAAGTCATATCCACATCAAAACTGTCAGATTATATCAAATCAACTAATTCCAGTACAAATACTAAAGTCCTTGTTTCTCTCACTGCTTCACCTACACTTCCACCGTCTCAATCTTCATTAAAAAGAAATTAAAGGATCCTAAAAGATCTTTTATGGTACATCCATATTCTGCTCTAAACACAGGCCAGCATGTAGAACCGTGAATGTGCAATTGGACCAGTGCTGTAAGTGCAATCTGAAATCTAAGCACAGAGATAAGCACAGTGTTGAGGATCCCTGCAATTCAACATGCCCTGAAGATCAGCTCATAGCGGTGCATGCGATAATATGTTTTGTTGATTCTCTGAAGAAATATAATCATGATAACACAAGGGTTGTGACAACAAGTGATGCACTAGGCCAGTCATACCCATAACGATCAGCCCAAACTGAGTCAACCGTATTTGCGTGTCCATTCTTCTGCTCACTGCAAGTAACACAGAACTGCTAGTCTGGGAACCAAAACCACTGTTTGGGATTACGTGAACACTTGCCACCTCAACTCATGCCATCTACACTGGTCACTAGCTTCCCACAACTCAGCTGATAACATTTGGATCCGTTTTGGTTTTGGAAAGCACTTTTTCACGTTTTCCTAATCATCCACAATACGAGACAGTTTAAAGATCTCTCCTATTCAAAAATCATTTTCAAACACATACAACTAGATGTAGATGTAGCTGTATTTATCTGTGTAGATGCAGGAAGTAAAGACTTCAGCAGCTTATCAAACCAGTCAGACAAAAAAAAGAGTTCATCTGACTTTCATAGCGAGTTGGATGTCATCAGCCACAGCTGAAAATGAAAAATTGCAGGACACTAATAACAGCAGTGTAAAACTACTAAGGTATATAAATGACTATTACTATTCATATCTTAATTTTTTGGTCAGAATATTGAGAATTCTACAACTGCTGATATTAAAGTGATAGCAATAGGTGAGAAAAAAAATAGAAGATTCATTTGTTATTTGTATGGGGGTTTCTCAAGAAATGAGACTTTTTTTCATAGTTTCTTATTTTCACAAACTACTAACATTAGGAATAGAGGCCTTATTTTCCAACAACCCTTGAATTTTTGGGTTCATTCCAAACAGTAAAATTATAGAAAATAATTCAACCTTGCTGACCAAAAGACCAACACACAGCAGTAACTGCTTCTAAAGAAGGTATAGTAGGGTGTCACAGTAACTAAAGTGTAGAATAAAATCCAGTTCATCTCATCATCTCAGTGGAAAAAATCAGTCTACAACTCTTACACAACTCCTTAAAAGCATGAACAAATAGACAATTTTAAAAAAGAAAAATATCACAGGATACATTCAGCCTTCCAGGACTGCAAATCTCAGGGATGCAATGAAGGTCTTTCACACAGCTTCCAATGCCTCCCACATCCCTTTCAGTCAACCACTGTCTCAAAGACCTATTAGTACATACGTCCACGTGTATGGCCCATGCACGGCCCGTCTGCAGATCCCGTCCCCAGTCTGGTAATCTGCAAACAGATATACATTATGAATCTGTGTTTTTGTCTACCTAGGCAGCGGCACATACACAAACACAGGTAGTACTACTTTAATTAGTTGATTTAAAGCTGATTGAAGTAATACGCTCTGGATGCATACTGATAATCCAGACTTAAATACTGTGACTGAGGTTAGTACTTAAAAAAATCTTCAGGAGGCAGTCTTCCCCTTTCAATGACCCTGTGTTTCTGGTAGCTCACTTAACAGCCCACTCCACTGATGCAGAACTCCACTGACTTACTGAACTGAGGTTTAGGCCCAATCTCTACTGATTTCAGTGATCTCATTTGCATCACTTAGGCTAATAAGTCACAGCCATATTACCAAATAACTGTAGTAATTAGTAAATTACAGAATCATTATTTAAATGTATAGAAAAATTTGTGAAGTATTGCCCCCAACAAATGTATTTTAACATTTTAAAACACACATATCAGGGGAACCAATGGAGATTTGCAATTAAAAAAAAAAAAAATTAACTTGCTGTGCTTTTATTGTAGTGCTTAATTTTGAAGATTATAATCTTTGCCCCTACAAATTTGTCACGGATTGTATAGATTAATTATTTTGATTCAGTCTTGCTGCATTATATGTGTGTATTAGGGAGGTAATTATAATGGAAAGTAGATGGCAATAAATGAGGGGGAAAAGGGAAATAATTTTCAGCATCTACACAGATACTAACCAGAGATGTTTATTTAATTTTATCAAAGCAATATCTCTGCAAATTAAAACTTTAATGAAAGCAATAACTGAAGCATAAGCAAAAGAATATTAAAGCTCCAATATAATTTTTCATTATATTAAAGGTTTAAAGCTGTTTTCCTTTTTTTAATTCTACAGTGCACTCAGAGGTAGTTATTAGTTTTTAATATTATTATTCAGTTGTACATGGTCAACAATCTACACAGATATTGTCTCTAGGGAGTAATGTTAGCAACAAACTGTAAAAATTCAAAAATGATCAGTACAGAATATGCAAGAGTATTTTAATAACTGGAATGAGACCTTTTGTTATTAATGAGATGCATCAAAGGCAATGCTGCTGATTCCCACAATATGAGCATTAAGATTCATTTCATATCTACTAGGAAGTCTCTTTGCAATTTCTCAAATTAAAAACTCTTCATTTTTATAATGAACAATATGATTTATCAATAATTGCAGTTTTTCAAAGGCTAATATCTAGCAATTCAAGATTCGCTTCTGACACAGTAGTAGTCCTAAGAAATTAGTTAGAGAAGGAACAGGAATACACATTATAATTAACCTTTTTGTTTCTCTTTATTTAGGTATGAGTTCATCATTTTAAATTGTAAAAACATTAGGCTGAATCCCAAAATATAATGAGTTAGAACATTTTACAAGGTAAATGGAGGCTTTGTTTGTTTTTAATTTGCAGCAGACCTACTCTTCTGAGATTCACTGTCAAACTAGAATAGTTGCTTAGAGATTCTCAGGCCTCCTTTAAAGAAAAAAAAAACAACATTACATTTCTCAAAAAAGATGCTTGATTTTTGGTAAAATCAAATCAGCAGTAACTTAAGCTCCATAAGTCAATTTACCTTCACATAAAATTCTCATTGTATTTTTCTGCCTTGGAAAAACAAAATGTGCCTGAAATATGTGCATAGGGGAACCAATTTTCTTCAGAGCTTCAAATAAAATACATTTTTTTAAAACTTTACCAGCTGGAGAAAATTACAATGCATGGTTAATACAGAAAAAAATGCAGTTACACCATTCCAACAAATTGCAAGTTATGAAGCAAAAAAGGCCAAAAAATACCGCAGACTCCTGAAAATTACAAATTATTCTTGTGTCCATGAATCTGTTGTAGAATATGGCAGTCAGTAGACAGCAAAGCATAATTTAGTGGGAATTCACAGAATCAGAGAATGGCCTGGGTTGAAAAGAACCTTACAGATCATCTAGTTTCAACTCCCCTGCTGTGGGCAGGGTTGCCAGCCACTACACCAGGCCGCCCAGGGCCCCATCCAACCTGGCCTTGAATGCCTCCAGGGACAGGGCATCCACAACTTCTCTGTGATCAATGCACGTAAAAAGTCATTCCCCCTCTTGTTTATAAGCTCCCTCCAAGTACTGGAAATCTGCAATGAGGTCTCCATGGAGCCTTCTGCTGTTTAAGGTGTTTAACACAAAACCAAAATAAACTCAAACATCATCTGTTAACAATTGTCTTACATAGGACGTAACAACCCCTCTGCCATAAAGCAAAAATCTCAAAAACAATTATTCATACAAAATGAGAGCTCAGAGAAAGTTTGGAAGGTGGGGGGGACACACGACACACTCAAATCCTTCAATTTCTCACCGTTTCTATTTCCAATTCACATCTCTCATTTATCTGACAATAAGAGACTTCTGTTCATATAGGTCAAGTGGAAATTCATGGCTCTCACTAGTCAATTCATTTTCAGAAATGATCATTTTTCTCTGATCATCTTCTGGTCCAGAGGAGGGCCACAAAGATGATCAGAGGGCTGGAGCACCTCCCCTATGAAGGCAGGCTGAGAGAGTTGGGGTTGTTCAGCCTGGAGAAGAGAAGGCTTCAGGGGGACCTGATAGCGGCCTTCCAGAACCTGAAGGGGGCCGAGAGAAGAGCTGGGGAGGGACTATTTAGAAGAGTGTGGAGCAACAGGACAAGGGGTAATGGCCATAAACTGGAAGAGGGGAGATTTAGGCTAGATATTAGGAAGAAATTTCCTGTGAGGGTGGTGAGACACTGGCACAGGTTGCCCAGAGAGGCTGTGGATGCCCCTCCCTGGAAGTGTTCAAGGCCAGGCTGGATGCGACTCTGAGCAACCTGGCCTGGTGGGAGGTGTCCCTGCCCATGGCAGGGGGGTTGGAACTAGATGATCTTTAAGGTCCCTTCCGAGCCAAACCATTCTAGGATTCTATGATTCTATGTAATATAGCTCTGTGCAAGGCGAGTTACGTGTAACACCAAAAGGAGGTATACCTCTCAACAGGATCTTTGCTCTGCTTGGCTCGTACTGCTGGGTCAGCGGTGCTAATTTGTGGTTTCACTTGGTTTCTGAGAAGGTTGTGAATTGATGACAGTATAATACTAAAAGTATTTTTATGACCAGTATAACAGACTCTTAGACTAATAAACTTTCTTCTACAGAAGGAACTGTTTGTTTTTTTTTTTTTATTTTATTTTACTGTTCAGTGCAGGTGAGACATTCCAGTCTGAGAGAATGGCCAAAAGGAACTTAGGAAAAAATAAGACATTGCAATAGCCAACACAGTCTCCAGATGTAAGTTAGCGCTGTATTCATTACATAAGTACCCTGGACTTCAAGTATATTTTACTATTAAAAACGAAAATTACATTTTACAGACCTATGACCTATTGCTCAAGGTTTATTAACAATTAACATTTCAAAATCCACGAGATAAGTCTCTTCACAGAAGTCTCTTTATCAGCCTTTGTAAATGTGTCAAAGTAACTGGACGTTTGTTCAGCCAAATAAGCATAATTTATTGACTATAAAAGAACACAATGGGAAACTATTAAGGAATATTGCAAAGTTATACAAAATACACTCTAATCGCTACTGCTTATTGCAAAGAACTGACTCGAGGCCATTCAGAATATATAATACTGGTAATAAAATTCAGTCGGTCTAGCACAGTTTTTGTTGATAATTTCATTTACTTGCAAAAATTGTTGTTACATGACGGACTTAATGCAAAAACAATCATATTTAATTCCTAAAAAAACATTCATGTTGTAGTCTTCCTTACTGAATGTCCTAAATTATTTGACTTTTAATGGTAATTACATCTTTCATCTTCTCTCAGCAACCACCCAGTTTCCTAGCTGTACTAGACAATAATGGCAAAGGACAAGTGATTATCCAACTAAGAATCTGATCATAAATAAATCTTTTCCTGTATAATATTCTTATATAAACTCAGTAGAATGTGTTTCTGTTTAATAAATGCGTTGGTTTCTACTACTTCTGTTTTGGGTCAAGGCAACTTCAAATTATTTACAAGGAAATCCTGTTTTTTCAAAAGGTGGTGGCTAATTTAGTGGTGATAATTTAAATAATAGTATTAAATTAGCCAGGACAGCAGGAACAAGTTTTACCTTGTGACAGTCTTAAAAAAGTGATGGTTTATCATGTTTTCCAATGGAACCCACTTTACTTTCACCCAGGACAAAATCAGAGTCGCTGTCTGCCTATAGGTGGTCGATATCTGTCCGATGACAGTTCTAAGAGGTTCTTTGGCATTATAAAAACCTCACGAAAGAAACTGTACTTCTTAGAACAGTCTGAGAGTAGAATTCTCTGCTGTTGTGTTACACTAAAAGAGGAAAGGAGAAAATCTAGGAACAAAGGAAGAATAAGGGATGAGACAAGACAGGCCTCAGCACACAGGCGCACAAAACAGGGTAGCAGTGCAGCACTGTCAAGTTCTTATGCGTCTTCTTTTTTTCTGGTAAATCCACGGATGCCCACAGACACCATCAACACTTCCAGCAGTTCCTGAAGGTTTTAGGTCTCGTAGGCTGAGTGCACAGATCTCTACCTTACGACTCCATAGCTGTGGGAGTGCACCCCAAACATACACCCTCTTAACCCTCTTGGCTTGTCTAGTTTCCTCTGACACAGACTGTCCAGACTGTGAAAAGCTTTGTATAGGAAATGTGGCAGAGAAACACCCATGCACAAGCTCTCCTTTGACAACCTAGGCATGCTAGCATATATCAGCAATTTTACCTCAAAAGCTATAAACAAGAAAAGGCTCCCAGACTCTCCAAAACAAGTAGGGCACTCACAATTTTCTCCAAGCACCAAAAGGTCAATCGGAGCAGCATTAACTTTCTAAAGTTTTCTCAACCTAAGGATTCAAAATTTGTAAGGTAATTCCCAGCAGACATCTATGATGCAGGATGTATGTCCATGAAAGCAATAAGGGTACCTAAAATATTCCACGGCATTTGGCAATAGTGAAATGAACAGTTATTCACAAAGCACTCCTGGAGATCGAGGGTGTTGTTTCTGCTCAGCTATCACAAAATTCCATGTTATTCATTAATAGTAATAGTAGACACTAATATTTACTTAACATCATTAAGTATTAGCTTCCATTCAGGATGTGCCTTTAAGCAAGTTAAATTCCATTGATCTGTATTTTCGTTAATCAATATAAAGACGTGGGTCTTGTGGCCACCACGTGCCACTCAGTGGTTAGTGTTCACTAAATTAGAAGGCAAAGGTAAAGGAAAAAGTAATCATAGAAACCCTTCTAAATGTGTATATACATAATTTTTGGGAAAATTTAGAAAAGTTATGAAAAAATTTCATGATGATCAACTTTACATATTTGAAAAATATAATGACAACTAAAGATACATTTTGATATTGACACGCTTCTCAATCTATTTTAAACAGTGAGGTAAGCAGCAGGCATTTCAGAACAAGAATTCTTATTTGCCTCTTGAGAATTTAAGTATTTTAAGATATGTAGTCTTTAAGCATTTTGATTATGTTAAGGCTTCTCTAAGCAACAGTCTATTATAAAAGGGATTGAAGGAATCAAAAAAAAAATTGGCTTAGAGAGAAACATGCATACTCCAGCTATAGAAATCAGGTTAAGCATGGATTCATACATTTGCTGGAAAGATTAAAGAGAAATATATGTTTGTTACCAACAGTGTAGCATGAATCATTCCCTTGAACAGCACGCCTGCTTCTTTTTCATAAATTAAGAAACATTCTATTAATCTTATGTGAGGAAGAAACTGAAAAGTTGCCATTTATTGTCTCCAAAACCTCCTCCTACTAGAGATTTCTCATCTCAGAAAGAAGGCGAACATTGCAATACTCCCATCATATTTCCACTGCCGTGCTTTACTATTACAATTCAACACGCTCACAGCAGTTCCAGACAGCCCAGGATTACAGAAACATTTTAAGTGCACAGCTAAGCATTTCTTACACCATCTTACAATTTTAAATCCTGCATGAAAATATATTTGATTAAATAAATCTTTAAGTATTTTTAGTGCAAATATTTAGTGATCTACTGCTGAAGCTGTGAGCTTAAGAAGCTTATCATTAATTCCTGAAAGACTGAATGCTTATCCTATGGATCTACTTTATACAGGATGACAATCACTTACATAAAGTACAGAACCAAAGCACACAAAATGCAGGATATATCAGTGCTCATTTGCAATTCTTGAACTGAGTCAGAGTTACCTCTGAAAGGGAGAAGGTACTTGTGAAAAATCTCAGTGTTAAAGACATCAACTAAAACTCTGGATTAACACAATTCCCTTTGATTTTTGACAGATTTGGACCAAGATTTAAGTTGGACATGCATTAATAAGAGAAACCTCCATGACAGGAAAGTATCTTGATTAACACTAAATTGATTTTTATTAATAATCTTTCGTAAAATTTATTCTCAAGGCATTATCAGATGGTCTTTCCCAAGTAATGAAACTACCTGAGAATCAGTATATTGAGGTAAAGGAAGACTTGACTGTAGCAGAACTGGCCATAGCTCGTACATTTTTTATTGCGGTCATCTCATTAATTTAGAGTTTATATTCTAAGCATAACTGCAATAAGTAGAATACAAAAGGATGCCTAGATTTTGCTCAAGGCACTTATTTGACTTGGATGGTATTATTTCAATGCTATCAGCGGTGCCATGAAATGAACAATGAGATCTGTAAAACTGCTCTGACTTAGCAGAGATCTGAATGGAGTCAAAATACTGATCAACTTCCAGGAAGATAGTGAGATGCATTAAATACGTCTAATAACTTTGCAAAGTTGATATCACAATTGTAATATAGTGTTACCTTCCTAAAATGTTCCCACTTTGATTAAAACTAGATTTTTCATGTCTTTGAAGCATATCATCACCACCACAATTCTTCTAATAAGATTGCAAGGTTATTCCTTTCATTAATACCATAGCAAACTGTTTGCTGCTCATAACGCTTCAAAATATGATGGTTATTTCAGGCCTATATTTTCTGTTGTTGTTGTTTTTATAGCTTCTAGTAGCTTTTCTGCCATAAGTTAAAAACTTAATGTAGCCTAGAATATTATTGAAAGCAGTCACACCCCTGCACATTTTTTATTTTAGCATTTCTGGGTTTTCTATAACCACTTATTTTTTCCTCCTAAAATAAATAGTGGTTATTGGCACCAGCTGGAAAAATGATCTCCAGGCATGACTAGACAAGGTTTTTATACCTATCTTGAAAACTAGTATCAGTATCAGACTTAGCATTAGTCTCAAGTCCAACTCAAATTTTAAATGGCTGCAAGTTATTTAAGAATTCACACATATATTTACAGATCCTGAGAAGACTAAGTATTAATTGCTACCACGGCTAGGAAGCAGATGGAAATCCAGAACTGGCAAGTAACTACACCTCGTGCCAGCATTCCATTGTGGTCACAAGAACTGCATGTGCCCCGGCTAGGGGGTAGGCACAAGAAAGTAAACCTTAAGGTTACTCACAAGAAATATAATTTTAACTTCCTGGAAGAAAAATATACATATTAAGAGTCATTACTTGCTAGT